>JABFPJ010000732.1:0-34155 GCA_022817425.1 Gryon sp. ZL-2020 | reverse complement strand
TCTTTGTTTCCAACTGAGTCTCTCGTCGATTACGTTTGTCATCGATGTACTTTCGTAACAAGCAGAACAGTTGATCGATTTTTATTCATATGCCACAATAATTATCAATTTCATTTCATCTGTCACGTTTGATGAATGTCAGTGTTTGCGTGTCTTACTTTTTCCATCAACAATATTTAATTACACCAACGAATTCTCGTTGTCGAATGTGCCTTAAACGCAAATTTATTTCTGTCCTTTATTAACTGGGTTACACGCCGCTTAATTACCGTTAATAACTGTAAGTATTTTTAGTATCTATAAGGTCAATATCTGCCTTAAAATTGTACTTTGTCTAACACGTGTGTGTATGTGTCTCATATATTTATATGCAATTGTTGTATATAAATATATGTAAACATATAGACACTGACTTATATATTTGATATTTCAATCGAATCCGATTGCAGCTCAGAAAATATTTTATATCCATACCATCGATAAGAAAGTTTTCTTCCATTATTTATCACTCTCATTTTTCCTCGTCATTATTTTTTCACGTCTTTGTTTCCAACTGAGTCTCTCGTCGATTACGTTTGTCATCGATGTACTTTCGTAACAAGCAGAACAGTTGATCGATTTTTATTCATATGCCACAATAATTATCAATTTCATTTCATCTGTCACGATTGATCAGGCATTGCATTTGCCTTTTTTTATATTCCTTTTTTTTCATTACACTCTCAGCCCCACCCCTTATTTAGTCTTCCTGGTTTTTATTTTTCTATTTTTTTTGTTTCTTTTTTGCAATCCTTATTGGTGCAATTCATAAACATGAATTTAACGTACTTGTGAGAAAGAGTTACAAGATTTATATGGACTATGTACTCGGTTTGCACTTAATTGGATTTGTCTTAATCATTCAGTAGTGAATGCACATCTCTGACATTTGTATTCATCGAGTTGACGATGAATTTAATAATGAAATTGCGCGATATCAAATTTCGCAATGTCTTTTGCATCGTTGTTATGAAAAAAAAAGATTAGAATATAATAATCGATATTTCGTAACATTAATGGATGTGTTTTGTATAGCATGATGAGTCCTGTGCTATTAGCGACAGTTGATTTCCAAGATAACAGAAAACACTGTGCAATTTACATCAGTTTTTGTAGTCAATTATTCATTCAAAGTTGAAAACAATTTTTCGTATTTTGAGAAAGGAAATGGCATTTGTTCCATTTTGTAAAAGTTTATTCCAATTTTTGATCTGAGTTGAAACTTAGTTATGTTAAATCATCGAAATAAATGACTTGCAAAAAATAGAATAAAATGATGATTATTAAAGTTATTGTTATTTCACATAAATAGATTATAAAGTAATTTCAATGTTGCAATGTAACAGAAAATCGACATTAATCGAGTTTCTTATAATGAGATTAAAATACTCATTGTATTGAATATTAATCTGAAATTTACAGTACACTGTGTTAATGTCAAGATTAAATGCATGTTCATCGTAGAAAAATTGTTAACGCAATGAAGTGTTGAAATTTGAAATAATCCGAACGTCAAATTAACCATAAATCATGTTTAATCAATATTGCGAATTTTAAAGTTCAAGAGATTAATTCAAGGTATATAAACTAAATATAATTAACTCATTTAAATCAAATATGTACATTATTTGTGTATACAAATTCCATACAAATTTGTGATTATACACAAAATAATGTACATAGTTACTTTGAAATAAGGAAATTACTGTATATGACTCGATTCAAATAACTAAAGTTTGTTCAACTGTAAAACCTTTTCATATGACTTGGGAATGGCTTCCCTTGACCCAAAAATACAAGTTTAATTTCATAATAAGACGGTGTTAATCTTACTTTCATTTACTCGTTTGTTCTTATTTAAAAAAATGATTTTTCAAATCTGCATAATTGATTGAAATTATATCCAATGAAATAATTTCAAGCAAAGATGAAAGTCAAATCACTGAAAGAAATAAATACATAGTTTATGTAAATTCAATCAAAGATGATTGAAATGGCCAACAACTTAATTAAAAACAAAATAGTATCTAACTGGAAATTGACGATGTTAAAAGTTCAGTTGGCTCAATAGTTTAGCGATCGACGAAGATGGTGAGGAAAAGGATAGACTCGAAGACGAACTCAACCGCAAATGCAAGTGATGTCGATGGCGCGAAAAACTTTGATTCGAGTTTTACTCGAGCGAAAAGCAGAGGCTCAGTAAGCGCTACATCATTGATGCCGGTACTTCGACGCATGACCCGCACTCGTCTTCAGTTATTGCTGAAAGAACGTGGTCTGCCACTTTCTGGAAACAAAAAGAATATGGTACAAGATAGATTGCCATTGTAGATAACGTGCAACTTTATGCATCAGTTTCAATTAATACGCATCTGTGTTGTATACTATCTAGTTTACATTGTGATTACAAATAACTGACCAATTTGCATATCAACTAAGCAGACTTACAAGTAGGTCTTCATTTCAAATTGTGTATCATCGAACACTTATCCTAGTGAAATGAAAAAGTCTATGTTATATCCAAATTAATTTTTCATTTATTGTAATTTGATACTCGGTTTTTTTCAATTTTAACTATTTTACATATCTTTCATTTCAACTGGAGTGTTTATTAACTTACATATTACCCCTTTTTGTCAATGTGGAATGTATGACATGAGACAATTAAAATCTTGTTATTAAGCAGACAGACAATTTCCATACAATTTCAAACCAGTTATTTGTCATCTACATGTATTGTTTCCTTTTGATTCTTTCAGTTTGATTATTTATTATGTATTATCTGTTTTTTATTTCTGTTATCAAATTATTATCAAATCCTGCTTTCAACGCAAATTCAAGTTTTAGTTTATCAAATGAATATCAGAATTACTCAAAAAGTACATATATATATATATATTTTTGTTACAAATTGTATACACAATACTTTTGTCTATAAATTAATGTGTCACAATTACACAGTTTTATACAATGTATTCTTATTAATATTATGTAATGGTAATAACAGATCAGCATTACATTACAAAATTTGAACTGAAATATCGAAATATGATAATGTTATATATACATTTATTTTAATAATTAATTAAAATTTAATTAATCAATATTCAATAATAAACTAAATATAACATAAGCTATGTATGTACTTCACGAGTAATTTGCAGTTATTAAATGTCAAAATCAACAACAAATAATTGTTTAATTCCGTTAATGAAATTCAATTAATATTAGACAAGTTTTTACATTTATATTATTTGGCATTATCAATTGAAATATCGTAAATTCAACTAAATTTGTTGTTTAGTAGAATTGTATAAAGTTTAGCATGTTTCGAATAAGTAATTGTTGATTTTTATTTGTATTAAACTTTTGTCGGATTACATAAATAATAATAGTCAAGTTTATTCTAATAACAAATTAATATACTTACATCGAAAATAAATTGCCGACAAAAGATTAATTCAGCTCAGATTTTGCACTACACGATTACCTTGAATGTTTTTTATTTAACTATTTCTATTATTAATGAAATATTTGTATATATATTGTAGTGTAACATAATTTATTTTTGAAACCTTATGCATTTATATTGTGGATATATTATAAATATCATTTTTCCTTTTTGGTATATTTAGAAGTTGAGTAAATGCATAATTAATTAATAAGTAACTTTACATCATTTTGGATATACACATTTTGTATCTTATATCTAAAAAAATAACTTTTTAATTCATTATTATATTATTTGTCTGTTTTCAATTAACAAAAAAAATGAGAAAAAAGAAAACACCTGAGTCATATCTTTCACTACGCAAGCATTAAATTAGAGAAAGGTGATATGGTTCTTCACAGTTTATATATATTCATGCACATTAACACTTTGAAATAAAATATTTTAGAAACTTGAAATTTAGACAGTTGATATCACTGACAATTTACATGTAATGTTTAATGCTTCACAAAGTATTTTGAGTTTTGGAATTTTTTGACGTAAATTATCTAAAATTGCTTTTTGGTAAAATAGAATGTATAACGATTATTACCTTGAAGTATAAAACATATTTAAAAGCACATAATTTGAGTGAAGTATCTAAAAAACAATTTAAAATGTTTGACGTCATATAATTTTATTTCAGTTCATTTATTTATATTGATTTATTTTATTTAAATATAATTAATAACTCTAATTAAAATGATAAAACTGAATATAAAAAATAATCCTAATTATTTTGTTGTTTAATGATTAATAATTTGTTTGATAATTTTATTTATTCTTGTTAAAACCACTGAAAATGTTATATAAAAATACACGTGTTTATCATTAGTGAGTTCTTTCTTATAATGATAACAACAATAAATACCATATAAATTATGTAACGTGTAATACAAATGTCAGTAAATACAAAAAAAATGCACATTTTCAAGTTCATTAGGTAAAAGTATGCTAATATTTTTCATTACTTTTTTTTATAACAAAAACATACGCGTTTAAAACTGTTTCAAGGATAAAATATTGTTATATTGATTTTATTGGAACGCGAATGTTTAAATTTTACAGTAAATAAATTTCAAATTGAGAAACAATTTTTCAATATTAAATTACTTTATATCGCTGCATTTTATTCTCCTTCATCAAGTATTCAAGATACAATGTTGTAATATTGTCTTACATTAACATTATTAAAGAAACGGTAAATATAAATATAATTGTATTTATAATATAAACAAAATGTATTTTAATATTTAATGTAAAACTTGAATATTACATAATATTTACACATTTACATAAGTTAATTTTATCAATTAACAAAGCATTAAAAGAATACTTTTAAATGATTTTAAACACATTCAATTCTTTTTAATTAGGAACCAACTTCAATCTTCATTTAAACAAACTGTCCAAACTCTCTAATTATCATTTAAAATTCAAATCACGTTTCAACCACGAGACGCTAAACATTTAATAAAAGTCATTAAAAGAGAGAAAAAAGTGAAAAATATTGCACAGTTTTGATAAGCCTGAATAGTGTTATTAGATAAGGGGCATCTAATAGCATTAGAGTTACTGCTGAGTCCGAAGTGGGAGTTTTCAGTTGTAACTTGTTAACCGAACTAGTCAGAACACAACCTTTGAACTACATTGACCCTTCTCAAACGCTCTCGATACCAAACATATCAGTTTTAACGATGAACGAACGTTCAGATTGTTTGGTGCAATCATATTGTCTGTGAGTGAATCTCAATTGACTGCTATCCAGCATGAAGAAAATGGACAATCAAGACCCTTACGCGGGCTATCTGGTCATTGACATGAATGTCCAGGATGTGAATGATGTAAAGTTAATGTAAATAGCTTCATTTTTCTAACTATTTTGCAATATGCAAAAATGTTATATCAATGTCTGCATGAGTAAAGTTTATTATATAATCAATCTGACGGCTGTCTTAGAACCCTAATCTTCAAAAGAAAATTCACAATTTACATATTTGACATAAGGCTGGCAAAAGGTTGAATTAGAAGCGCCATCCAGTATCTGAAAATGAATAGAAAACCATAATCAACGATTACTTTTAATTCAAAGTGATTTTGTTGAATTGCTTTTTGGGCATTTTACAATTTAGCTAAAAATAACCAAACATTCGGTGTAATTGTTTTGTGTTGTATTCGATATTGAACATAAATGAATCGTATTACTACAATTTATAATATAGTAATTTCATTATATATTATAGTCTATTTTAAATAATTGTTAAATACAAATTGGAGTTGAAAACAGTACATTGCATTAAATTATCTATTGTAGGCAATTGCAATTACACGATCGAGATTTTTATATATTTAAAATATTCAATTATTTCAATTTCAGCAATTAGAAACATAAATTTTAAATATACAAATATATAAAAAGAAATAAAATAAATATTATCAATATTTTTTAATTTAAAACAGTATATTTTTATGCTTAAAAGTTCTAGTTTTATATCTTTAATTTATGTATAAATATCCTAAACTTGTATATATAAATCAATCATATAAAGTTAAGATGTCGTTGCAACTCAGTGGTAAACTTACAAGTCTCACAATCTGGAGGACACGAGTTCAGTTCTGGATTATATTTTCTTTTGGAAAATAATAAATTACAATAGACGGCCTAGAAAATGAATTGAATTCTAAAAGTAGTGAATTCTACGTTATATCAACAATTCCAAAAAGCCAAAAAAATCATTCAAATGACTCAGTTGAATTCTATCGTTTTTCAGATGCTGGGCAGTTTTTTGCCGGACTGATGTCAAACTAGAAGCTTTCTTTTGAAACGAAAATTTGATTAATCTGAATAACTTTGGAACAAATATTTCATTACTTCTATTCCCCAAGTAACATTTCTGTTTGAATATGTTAAAGTTTGTTTAATTTGCTCAATTGTTTCTGCAATTAGTTATAATTTGTTCAGTCTTATAAATACACTAGGGATTTTTAATAATTAACCAGTGACTGGTCGCACTATGAGAGATTTCCTTCAAGTTGTTAATATGTTAAAGAAAATTGTTGCTTATGAGGGGATCCCTCACAGCGCGACCAACAGTGCAATACCATTTCACTGGGTGTTGCCATATTGATTCGTGTTTTCATTAGGCACGTCGAAATACGTTCACGTGAACAAGCACGTCTTGGCAACACCGCATATCCAAATGCACAACTGCAAATTCAACAAGTCAACAGCGCTGTGACTTTTCAACGTGCGACCAATCACAGGTTAATGAGACAAACTCATTTCAAATTCAAATTTTATTACCCACACAGTTCAATTATAATTGAATATAATCAAAATAGGACAATTAGATGAACACAATTCAATCGACAAACAATGACAATTACTGCATTCATGATTTTTATCCAAATCCAATGGATAATTCATGTGAAAAAGTAGTGAAAGAGTATCATTGCTAATAAATTATTATTTGTATATTTCAATAACATAAAGTTGTTAGTAGTTAGAAATGAATTTGATTTGTAGAAGAAATCATTGATGCAGTTAAAGATGACAATTTAAATGTAAAACAGTTCTTCTCGTTAATAATAATGTTGAAATTGGAATTGTAGATTAATAGACTGGGGGCCGCCATGTTGGACACAGCGACTACGCGCCGAGTCAAAGATATCACCACAAATGGGACCCAGTCTGGTTCATTAAAAGACTCACAAACAATAAATGCCAACGCTAAGTCCAAATCGTCAAAACAGCGAAGTAAAGACTCAGAACTTGATGCAGATGATTTAACACTATGGCAACACCCTATCATAACGTTAAATTATTTTCTACGAGAATTGCTCATGAATGGCCTTAGTGTAGCAAAAAGAGTATTACAACACAAACTTGCCGTCCTCAGTACGGTATTAATCGTTGTGCTATTTTTTGTATCAAGCAGAGTCTCTGGACCTCAACAACAGGTTTGATTTTAAATTTTACTCAATTTTATACATTATTGAATGGTTCAATATTATACAGATTTTATGAAAAAAGGAGAAATTTTATGTTTTAAAATATAGTAATTACTAAAGACAAGTTTTTATATTTGATATATTCGTATAGTATTATCATATGTTATTTCAATACATAACAAAATATTCCAATGAAGACTTCTAATAGCTAAGCGATTATATAAATACATTCGTTCAAATGCAAATAAATTTATCTTTTTAAAATGCTTGTTACTTTTATTTTGAACATTCAAAAAGTTAATGTAAGAACGATAATTTTCTAGGGAAATTCAACTAAAATAATAATTGTTCTTGATGTTTCAGATTTTTGAGTACTGGGAAAATCGGTTAATATGGTGGTTATATTGGGTCGGACTAGGAGTACTTTCGAGTGTGGGTCTAGGCACGGGTTTGCATACTTTCGTTTTATATTTGGGTCCACACATAGCGTCTGTCACAATGGCAGCATACGAATGTGGAGGACTCAATTTTCCAGAACCACCATATCCCGAGAGTATAGTGTGTCCTGAGACTGTGGATCCTATGTGGACCGTGGGCATTTTAAATATTATGCGCAAAGTTCGCGTGGAGGCGATGTTGTGGGGTGCAGGCACTGCCCTTGGTGAACTGCCGCCATATTTCATGGCTCGAGCAGCCAGAACGAGCAGAAAAAGTGATAAAAATGAGGACCTTGAGGACCTCAAAGAATTAGAAGCTCTCGAAGCACTGGAAAACGGCGAGAATATCTCATTCGTAACAAGGTGCAAACTTGCGATGAAACATTTTGTTGAAAAGGCTGGATTCTGGGGTATTCTTGCATGTGCTTCTGTAAGTTTTAATCTTTAAAAGTAAAGCAAATCGTTACTTATTATATTTATTATAAATATTCCATTATATGAAAAGTGTTTCTGAGATTAAACAAAAATAAGTACATCAAAGTATCTGAGGGGATGTAAGATATATTTAACTTTATAAGTTAAAAGGTATTTCAGTATTATAAATACCAAGGTTTCTTATACGATTTAAAATAACTGAATCAATATCTTAGAATTCATTCAGGCTTTTTCTTTGATGCTTTAAATAGAAAATGTTCAATAAAAATGAAGGAAACAATATTAAATTTTAATATATTCGAAATATATATATTGACATTCATGATGATTATGTTAACTTTCAGATACCAAATCCATTATTCGATTTAGCCGGATTAACATGCGGTCATTACCTCATTCCATTTTGGACATTTTTTGGTGCAACCCTCGTTGGGAAGGCTGTCATTAAAATGCATATACAGCAACTGGCTGTCATTATAGCATTTAATGAAGAATTACTTGATAAAGCCATAAGCTTAATGGCATACGTACCATACGTAGGTTCAAATTTCCAAGAACCATTTAAAAGATATCTGGTACAACAGAAGCAAAAGCTGCACAGTAAATCATCTGGTGTAAGTATTTCACTAATAAAAGTGCAAATATTAAATAATAATAATAATGCAAAAAATTGAAAATTATATTTTAACAAAAAATAATAGCAAATTAACTTATTTGCAGGAAGGAGCAACGACAATTGCATGGTTGTTCGACAAATTTGTGATGCTCATGGTGGGCTATTTTCTTGTCACACTGATTCACGCGTTGGCGCGTAATCATCACCGCAGACGCACAAAAAGTGCAGCCGACTGAATTATTGAGATTAAGTAAATTAATTATTTTGAAGCCAAACGCGCGAACTGAACCGATTAAAAAAAGTAAAGTCGCTGTTGAAAAGAAAATTTTTAATATATTCAAACAAAGAAATATAAAAAATTATACACAGTACATTAAAATCTAAAAAAAAACATAATGAAACGAAAAGACATAGTGATATAGTAACATGGGGAGTGTGTTGGTTGAGATGAGATTGAACCAAGATGCAATGTGTGTCGACATTTTTTTGATGAATTAATTCCTAATGTTTTGTCTTCAAGTGGACAAAATACTGTGTGTATGAGTGCGATAAAAAACCCATACTGTAGATGTAAAGTGTTTTCATTTTATATATTTTGTTGTTATGTTTTTTCTTTATTTGTCTTTTTCTTCGCAATTTTCACTATGAACATATTACTATTATTATAATTATTATTAACTATTATTATGTTATTGATTGTTTTCCCCATTTTATTCTTCAATATGTACAATCAATGAAGAAACAATAATAGTTTCTTCAAATACTGCGCCATATTTTAGTACATTCCGTCACAAGAACCAAACGTTTGAATTCCTAACTGTTATATTGACGACGAGATATGTGTATTTCTCGAGTACAGCGAATAAATTACGGTCCTTTATATGTGAACAAAAAATAATAAAAAACAAAAAAAAGAGAAAAAACAATATTGAATTATACTTCGTTGTTGCAATTATTTTAACACTTATCAAAGACAAGGTCGACAACTTAATTTCATTTTTTTCATATATTTTGTAGACATAAATAATAAATATTTATTCACTTAAGCTTTCGATATAAATATATTTTACAGTCGACAGTGCTTATAATACAAAGCATAGTAGTAATTCCATTGCTCACTATTTGTAAAGTCACAAACAACTTCAGTCAGAATTTAATTCGACAAATTCGTATGAAGTTTTGTACTTTTTAAATTGCTGTAAGCAAATGAAGTATCTAATTTGAATCAAAGCAGATACACGTTTCGTTTATAATAAATATCTTATCTCTGGCAACCATCGTTGCTCCGGTGTTTTAGGTTTTAAGGCGTCGAGGTGGAATTTTTGCGTGTACAAGTCTTGCATGTTGGTACCGGTGCTTGTGATGAGTGCCCTGGTAATACGCTTTCTTCGCCCATACATCTTACGCAAAATACGTTTCCACATGAATAACAGTGATACTGAAATTACGAAACAAAAAAATCAAGTTTATTTGGATTAAACTTTTAATTAAGTTGAATTTACATTAAACAAACTCAAACCTTTCGATTAAAAGCATCGAACACAACAGAACAGGAGCAGTGATTGGCATTGCGTGACAATTTCCAATCCAAAGCGACAGATTGGAGTTCTTCTTCGATTTGAGACGAGTCTGGAATTTCGTCGGGAATGGCTTTGTCGTTTAAAGTATCGATAAGTTCTTCAGTTGAACTTTCCTCAAGTATAACGGGCTCTTTTTTATTGTCTTCGCTACTTTCAGGTTTCTCCTGATTATTCGTTAATAATTCTCCTAAAGACTTCACTCTCTGAAAGTTTTTAGATAAATTATGTTTCACGTTTTGCATGAACATACTTGACGACGTTAGAGCTCCTTTTTTCACCTTGACCAGCAGTTTTACGTGGTCCTCGAGTGAATTAGTGTGATTGCTGATTGATTGCAGCAGCTCTTTAGATGATTCCCTTGAATGAATCCCATTTTCAAAACGAAAATAAAATTCTTTCCAAAAGCTAAAGAAATAAATTGGATTGATTAAAATTTGTATCTTAATTAATAATTGAAAAACGAAATATTATCAATCTAAGGACAAAAAGCAAATATAGAACTTACATAATACTTTGAGCATAAAGTTGTGGTTGAAGAACTTTTTTATGATCTACTTTATGCCTATTGCATGAGTATGCCGGATTTGTATATTCATGAACATGCTTTGCAATGTATGCCCATAAGGAATGTGTTTTCTCGGATAATCTACAATCATATCAACGAAAAATACATTTGACAAAATCTAAAATTCAACTTGCTGTTAGTAAGTTTTAAATTTAAATGAACTTTTAGTTTTACCGTAACATTTGTCTTTCTTTTTCGTAATTGCCTACGAAAGTTCCATATTGACAGCTGTGTACATGATCATGAAGAATCATTAGAAAATATTCATTGAATTCAAACATGTAGGGAAATTGTTGTAACAGCTGATAGGTAGCGTCAACAAATTGCGTGAATACCGGTGCTATTTCTTTGCTATCTGTGTTTATATGACCAGAACGATCACTGAATTTATGTCCAAATGCTAACCAGTCTTTTTCTATTAATGCCTGCAGTTGAAATGAATATTATTTTATTGCATTTCAAAAAGACAGTCAAAATAAAATGGTAATAAAATTAAAAACATTTTCATTCAAACTCAAATTTTTACCTGGTATCCTTCAATTGTTCTATAATAAGGGTCTAACAATAAAGCTGCTAACGAGCAGACTTGAGATGTTCGGTCCCATCCATCACTGCAATGCACGACCACATTGACGCTATTAGAAATTGCTCGAGCAATAAACCATGAAGTTTCAAGTATAGCACGAATATGCTTTAACCAGCCACTACCTTCAAGACCATTCAAAAACCCACTCATTGAAGTACACTTTTGCACTGAATAAGAAAGAAGAAATTATAATTATATAATAAATACAAATTCGTAGCTGAATAATTGATGTAACAATTATACTCACATTCTAAAAGTTTATTTAAACTTGCTCGCATCACATGAATATTTTCTATACCAAAGAACTGAAACTTAATATTGTCATAAAAGTTTTCATTCTCGTAACCTTTTCCCGTTGCTCTGTTAGCCATTGCATTAATCTAAAAATATTTTACATTAATTTAGATGAAATAAATTATACATTTTCTTATATATCTAATATTTTTATCTGAATAACATTTTATCTACTGATTATAAATAAAAGAAAATTCACTTGCCCGAGGTCGTGTATCTACTACATACATATATTGCGAATTGGGATTTGATCGCAAAATATTGTACAACATTTGTTCATCTCTAGGACACCGTGCATTGAAACCTGACAATGGTTGACTACATCTACATATCGCCGCCTAAAATTTATGTACAATTAAATAATTCAATTATATAGTGAATTGATGTTGTTTCTTCTTCTTTAAATATTTGTATTATTATAATACAAACCATATTTGAATGAAGGTATGTTAATACAGGTAATCTTCCTTTACTTCGAAACTTTGCACTTCCAATTAAAACATTATTTGTACAAGTTGCAGGTACATACAAATATTTCGGATAAGTTTCACACAGCTAAAACATGGAAATGTAATGATATTTAATTAACGAATTTTCATCATCTTTTGTTGATATTTCATTTCAACAATATATTTATTTCTATTCTCTTAAACATAAGAAAATGTCATTCTTATGTTTATATTTTAAATCGATTTTCGCAGGAAGAATAATTATTCCTACCTCATAATTAGTATTCAGATGTGTTAGAGCCCATTCTTTATTAGGTACGCCTTGCCTTTCAAACTCCTTTTGTATACTAAAAGCATCCCACCCGTAATTTCGAGGTAGTTCATCTTTATTCGGTTGATAATTAAAACAATAAAGATCCTCTAGTTTCGCTAAACAAATATACAATATTAAATAAGATAAATAAATACATTTTTATAAAATGTGTAACAAAATTAAAATATATACCTGGTGTTGATAATCTCAAAAGAGTAAGATATATTTCATGGCAATCTCTTTCTTTTGGTATAACAAACGTTACAGTGTGAAAATTTTTGCACTTGATATGTAAAGGAGATCCGGTGGTTGATAGTGGCAATTTTTCCATATTCGCGATGTGAGTATTTAGAATCTATTTGGACAAAAACAGTAACACAGCATTACTTGTTATTCATCATAATATGCTTTTTTCATATTTTAGAATGGTTTATTTCATGTTTCTTACCCATATTTCCTTTTTTGTCTCAGAATCAACAAAAAGTAGATGCGTTGCGGTGGGATAAAGAGTACCTATCGTATGACTATTATTATATTTATCTAACATTCGTACATTTTCTACCTGTAATAAGAAAACTTTACATTAATAATAGCGTCAACAAAGATGTTTAAATGTGCAATTACATTACTACTTTAAATAAACAACATTATATAACTCATTGTTTGTATTAAACAAATAAAATGAACTTTTAATGTTTATCAACAAAATTATACTTTCTTGATTAAAATATTTCCAGCAAAGGTTACTAAACTTTTTACAACACTACACATAATAACTAACTTGTCAATGAATGATTTAAACTTAAAAAAACAATAATCAACTTTATCATTTCTTTCTCATCCATAATACGAATAATAATTTTTATCTCATAACGATTGACAAGCAAAAGTGATTGAGTTGTTTCATTTATTTCAACTCTAATAAAACAAACAGTGTCGTTGCTAATGATATCAATAAGATATCAACATGTTAAAGCTAACGAAGATAAATGGACAGTGAGTCTTGCAAGTAGAATTATTAGGATGTTTGAATAAAAATGAGAGAGAAAAAACCGTGGATACAAAGGTGCTGTCAAACCTTGGGTAGGGTTATTAGCTCCATAGCGCGCGACAAAGCTCTCGGGCGAGCTTAACGTCGTTTTTTTTGAATGAAATACTTTCTTTGGTGTCGTACACGATATCACATTTGGTCGTAGGGTCGAGGGATAACAGGTGACAGTTAATAAGTCCGTCCCGAGAAAAAAGAGATTGACAAACAGTTACCCCCACGTTCGCTCACCACAATCACACTCACGCTTTGACAGCAACGCCACTCTTCAATATGTGTAACAGCTGCTGCTCTTGCTCTTTCACTCTCTCACAACACCCCTTAGGTTACAAAAATGTTGTCCATTTAGTCCGTCAGGGTCGCTCAAATAGTTTTTTTTTCTAATAATAAATAATATAATACAAATTTAATGCAATTAAGAAATAACTTTTACAATAAAATATTTGAATATTTGTATGTTTTTAAAAATAAAAATGATAATTGTTAATTGTTAGAATAATTTCAAGTTTATATTTTTTACTTAAAACACGGAAGCCATCTTTGTTTATGCTGCGCGCGACGCTTGTTTGATTGTCATAACCTACAAATCTGTCATTTGAACTGTTGAGTTGTTGTTTACTTTAGTTGAAACAAGTTATAAAATAGTGGTTATTTACAACATTAAAAAGGTTAATATTTACTGCTATTTTGTGAAGTTTATTCTTATTTGTTTGTTTGACTTCTTTGTGTTAAATTTTTTTGTTGAAAGAAACGTGGAAAAATATTTCAATTGAATATGTTTTTTATGACCACAAATTGTCAATGCGCATTAAGAATAATTTAATTTAATTTGATATTTTACAGATGGGTAAGAAACGGAGTATGCCGTCAGTTATGAGCAGTCCTGTCAAAGTTGAAATCAAAGATGAAATAAGTAAGAGTTTATATATTTGTATAATTTTTTTTTCATTTTTTGTATTACAAAAAGTAATATGTTTATTTATCATATATTATTTTTGTTCAAAGCTGATAATGAAGTTCTCGTCGCTCGCGATCGGTTAAAAGGTGCCTTGAAGGAATTAATGCATCATACTGACTCTGGATCGTCTGCTGAGTCGAGTGAGGAAAATGCTCACGAATATAATAAGTCAGCTAAGAAAAGGTATTTTATATATATTTATATATATATTTTACTTATAGTAAATTTTCAACTTATCTAACGTCTTATTATTAACTTATTCTGTTATTTTAGTGAGACATCTACTCGTAAAATTCTAAATGTACAGCGAAGAATGAAACGACGACGACAAATACAAACAACAGATGCATTTCATCATACTTATGTGATGAAGCTTTTTGATCGAAGTGTCGATTTAGCGCAATTTCAGGAAGATACTCCTCTATACCCTATTTGTAGAGCATGGATGGCTAATCAACCCAGAAATCCTGCTATTGTTACTAAGTATTATTATTTATAAATTAAAATAAATAAATTTACTTCATAAAAGTTATTAGTATTTGTTTAATGATTGAAAATACTGATAATTGATAAAATTTAAGTTTTAAATATTTATTTATAGAGTCAGATCTCCAAGTCCAGAAATCGTGAATGAATTACCAAAAGATAATTCACTATTTGATACTAATGGGGAAATACGAGATGTTTATGTTCTTCCACCTCCATTACCTAGTGAAGAGGCGCTTCCTAAGAACAGAATCCCCTCTCCAATTCCTGTTGAAGTGGAAAAACTTAATTTGAATTATGTAAGTTTATGAAAAAAAAATAAAGTAATGATGAATAAAGAATGTAATAAAAATAATTATAACGTTATTGTAAAATTTTTAGGAAGGACAACAATTAAAGACTCGAGAACAGTTGATGAGTGAACACAGACAACACTGGATTGCAACTCGCAAAAAGTGGCACCAACAATGTCATAAAAATGAAAAACGTTACGCAGAAAGTGCAAAAATACTTAACGTTATTTTTAAAAGGTATTTTCAAATGTTTATCATATATTTTATTTTAAATATGCTGTATTCGTATTTTCTTATGCAAAAGCAAATAATTTTTTCGTTTTATTTTCAGGGCACAAACTGATTTTGAGTAAGTGATAAAATATGTGTTTTTTAAATTCATTTTCTTAAATCATATAATTAAGAAATGTTATATTACTTTACACGTAAAAATAAAAATATATACATGTCTTATTATGTGAATACAATTATAAATATTAAAAAAAACATTACAACTAGAAAATTGTTGAATAATAATTGTACATCACTAAATTATAATTTGAATGAATGAATCAAAAATCGTATATTAATTTATTGTTTTTTAAAATTGGGGTATAAAAACAAATAATGATATCAAACAGTTACTACATTCATGATACAAATTTAATCAAATCGCGTTTCTCATGTTAATAAAAGTACACAAATTGAAATTTAAAAACGATTCGCTAATAATGACGCAAACTACATCATAAAAAGCTTGGTAAAAAATCTAATCTATCAGTATTAGTCTAAAACGTATCGCAATATCTTTAATATTTCAAGAAACTATTAATATATATTTTTCTTTAAAATCACATATTTTGCGTAAGCAATTCAAAGCTCTAATTACCTCTTCATATTTTTGTTTAAAAATATTTTATATGTTTTTAAACAAGGTGCGGTATTACACACAATTAACTCAAAGTTAAGAATATTTTTTTTTCTTAGAAAAAATTGCTCTCAGAGAAATGTATAATTAAATCAATTAAAATTTAATTAAATAAATTTGCTTTAATTGTTTTAAGCAAAGATTTTGATCAATCGATCAATTTTTTCTTGATTCAACCATACATTTTGCTGATTGTTTAATACGAAGTTACTAGATCGAATATAGATGTATTCGTATACCTGTATTTTGTGGTGTGTGTGTTTTTTTTAATATAAATACATTTCTAGATAAAAATATATCTAAAAATGATACATTTTATATATTTTGCAAGATGTAAAATATATTTATTAATTCAAAAGACCGACTTTCATTTAATAAATTAACCGCACCTTAAACATAAGACATTCAATCAAAGAAATAAATGATTTAAAGGCTCGAGAATGACGATTTATTGAAATATTGACAATGATAGCTTTCAATTTATAGTATACTTTCGTAGCAGGTTTTGCGAAGTACCTCTGAATTTTAATTTTCAAATCGTGTCCTTGGGTGTCAATCCATAAAATCATTAACAATATATTTATTGGTACTTCACGCATACTCGATTTTCAGATAAAACATTATTTAAGACTTGTAAACCTAAACAATTTCAATCAAACTTCAATTCCTATTTAACTCGTTAATGCCGCAAATTACCTTCATAGAACATTAAAATATAGCTCGACTATATGCGATGACAATATTGTTTAAAACTTTCAAAAAATCTAGTTGATTATTTATACTAAAAAGTATATTGAGCAAAGAAATGAGATCGAATTATTATTTTTGCGTCAATTTTTGACTGTTTGTATATATAAAATGTTATCCATAAAAAATGTCATATTAATTTGAAAAGATATTATTTTCTTATATAAAAAGCGTAAAATAAAACGTTTCTGTTATTACTGGTAACGTTTATTTTTTACATATATTTTGAATAAATAATTTAATTACAAATAATTGATCATATAAAATCTATTTAAATACTATATTAAATATAGCATATTTTTTATTTTTGTATATGTCGGCGTTAACGGGTTAAGAACAAAAACATAATATTTTCCGAAAAATGGAATTAAATGTTTAATATAAAATTATACTTAAGTCAAAACTATTAATTTTCTAGTTTAACAAGTCAAACAATATATATTTTCTCAACTTGCTTTTAAAATTCATTTTTCGAAATATTATTCAAACTATGATAAGCTAATCATCGTATAACATATTTCCTATAAAAAATATATCGTAAAAAAGCATATCAGAAGTTTTATACAATTTAAATTAATCTTTATCATTGACTAAGATAGTCAATTATTTTTGCTAAAAGATAATTAATAAATATTAATACGGAATTTCTAACGAATTCTCCACTTTGACTTAATATAAAAATGTTTTGACTAACAAATAAATAATATAATTTAACTGTATCTTTAAGATCGCTAAAATATCTCTTTATTTAGCATTATCACGAGAAAACATTGAACTTTCAACATCGTTTTCATTTCATTCATAAGAAAACATCCTATCTGCAAATTTCAATAATGTTAATAGAAAGAAAAAAATAAGACAGTTTTATTTATTTTACAATCGAGTTACAATCGGTCTTTGAAAAAAAAAAAAATTAAACTTTGACTGAAATAATATGAAACCATATTATGCACGAATGAATCCGAATAATACAATGAGACTTTTGATCTTGCCATACAATCATTGTGTCATCGATATGGCGTATCGACTTTGTTTAGGAGTAGTAACAAGGGAAATACAAAATTCGGATTCGTCGTTTAGTTCGTAGCTAATTATAAAATTGGAAGATTCGAATTGCCATCATCATATACAACATGAGTACGAGTTTTAGCGAGTACCGATTGTCCGTGTAACGTAGATTACGAATATTCCGGACGTCAGTTTAGCGTAACGTGAAATTTATAAGAGATGCTATAATTTGGTGATCTTAAAGACGATCAATCTTAAAAAGAGTGGGCAATATCTTTAAGTTTCTTAGTTTATACATAAATGATTATATGACTTTTATAAACTAATGCAATATTTTCAAAGGCAAATTTATTAACTAACTAATACGAAACTATTAGTTAGTTATTGCTTTCTTGTTTGAAGACATAATTTCTTTATAGAATCAAGAAATTGTAACTGTTGAAATTACGACAAAAAATTGTACAACACAACAATTTTGAATGGTACAATTAATTTGTGTCAAATTGACGCCCGGAGCTACGTCACGTGTGAATATACGAGGCGCTTATTTGTCGGTGAGCGAAAGTGCTAAAACTTGCTGGAACGTTTCTTCCTCCAATAAACGGCGTTGTTCCTCTTCTACTTGTTGTTGCTCCGATAATCTCAATGCCAATCGTAGCTGTTCCGCAGTGCCTTCCAATGAATTTTCTTCATCTTCGCTGTTACCTGCAGCATTCGTTGGTTCTTCGCCATCTAAATAACCGCTACTATTGCTTTCTCTATACAGCACCAGACTCGCCTGAATAGCTCTGCAGTTAAAATAACATTATTTAAATCAATTTTAATTTTAAGAATAATTATCAACATTTTTATTTATATCTTTTATGGCATGTAATTAATAGAAAGTAAATGCAAAATACATATTTAAGTCATCAATAAATTAAAATGTAAGATAACTTAAAATATACATTTAAGATAATGTTTATGAAATTGTTTTTATAGATTACTACAAGCTGATATATTTATAAAGTTTCATGAAAGAGTAATATTAATAAATTATGTAATGTATGTGTATAACTTAGGAATGCATTTTTTTGCACAATTTGTGTTATTATGAGATATGCTTGTGCTGGCCCACCTTTCTGTGTGTGTTTTGAGAGAACGGGTAAGAAAACATGCAAAGGTAATAAACATGAAAAGTTAATATGAATTAAAACATGCTAATACAAAATTAACTTGCTTTTTTCATTTTCATATTAGAAGTATTCTTTATACCTTTGTAATTGTTTTTCTTCCTCGGCGGTTAAATTTGGTGTTGTTGGACGTGATGGTTTTTGGCCTTTTAAAGCTTCCCAAATATCGACCTAAAATAATATGTTTTAATTAGATATACATGTTTTGGAAAATTATTTGTTGATTAATTTTGAAGTAGGTACCTGATCGTGTTCTGTTCCAGCATCTAAAAGGCTTTGTTGAATTGCAAATTGAAGTAAATCGTCGTCTTCTTCAATACTGAATTGTGTTCTGAAGTCTGCTCCTAAATTAGTGAATTAAAATTAACATCTATTAAAAACCATTCAAAATAAAATTGTTTAAAAATAATATACTTTTACTTCAATTTAATAGATGTATATTGCTTTACTTAATTCATATTAAATGAAAGAATTAATTTTTTATTATTCAACAAAAAGCAGAATTCGAATAATTTAAATAAAAATGGATATGTTTTATTATTCAGAAATACACACAATCTATGAATAATTTGAATGTTTATTTGTGTTTACATTATACATATAATACACGTATTTTTTTATTTATAATTTCATGTGTTTGTAGAATTTTAAAAATTATTGTCAAAAAATGTAAATTAAAAGAATATCAAAAAAGACAAGTAAGAATTAAAAATGTTTGTCGTATGCGTTTAGAATAAACATATAAATATAATACTGACCGTAAATTTGTATGAAAATAATATTATAAATTGTAAAAAATGTATATAAATTCACTTATGTCTTGATTCAGTTCGTTTTGTTCGAAGGCGAAATCCGCCTTTAGAGTTAGAGCGTGGAGCTCGTAATGTACGTAACGCGCGAATCGAACGAAATCCTTTACTTCTAATATTTCTTTTAGATTTACCAAGTTTTGCATAACCACTGGGCGCCTCGAAGCAAACGTCATCAACGACGCATGTCATTCTGTTAGTCTCTTGTAACTGACCTACGTATGGTACTTCTTGGTCCAAGCCAAATATATTTCCAAAAGTTATTCTAGCATTTAAAACATGAAATAGAGGAATTTCTGGAACAAATATATCAATTAAAAATGAATGAATGTATTAAACATAAGTTATTTTTAATAAGTAAATGTAATAAATTAATTGATATTATTTACCTATTTTAACTGGAAAACCAGCTGGCAATTGCATTTGTATAAAGTCTTTCAATTTGGCAAAATGTGAACTTGATATTGCCATTAAGTCGACTATTGGCATAATTTGTTCTTGTAGACTAAGAGGATATTCTTCACTAAGCCATAATGTAGCCTGTGAAGACATATTTTGTTTAGTATCTTATAAACTGTGTTTGCAACAATTTGAATAAACAGTTTGATATAAACTTTGAAAGCTTTATATAATATATAGTACCTACATAGGTCTTTATTTCAATTTGTTATACATATAAAATGATATATAAAATATAAACCTTAAACTTTTGTATTTTTGTGGTAATTTCCTTCGGTCGCCCTATATCTCTTCCGCGTAAATCGACGTCAGGATCAAAATATTCTTCCGGTAAAATATTAGAAGGATTACTAGTATTAGTATATTCCTCCTAGAAAAACAATGAATTATTGATAACATTTTTATATTTGTTTATATAGAATAATTTAAAATGTTAATACACATAATAATTACACTAGTTGTGGCAGCAGTACTGCATGCATCCTGTTGCTGCTGTTCTGCGATCCCAAGGAAAGATTGAAGCGGTGTCCTTGGTGCTTTAGCTCTTACTTTATCTGCTTCTGATAAATGTTCTAATCTCGTTTTTGTTATTAATTCAACATTACTGGCGCTAAACACTTTACATTCGTGGCCGTTTATTACTTCGCTTTTATCTGACCGCCAACCCCAAATTCCAGCTTTATTCCTACAAAAATATATAATAAAATAGCTAAATGTTTTGATAATGATTTACTTCAAGTCAAACTGAAAAGTGCATACCTTTCAAAGCTTATTTTATCTGTATCTACATATGTCGTAACTATGGGATTTGTCAATCGTGCTAAAATGCCCTCTTCAGAAGGTTCCATAAGCTGCACATTATCATCGCCAATCAATTTCATATATTCTACGTAAACCTTTCGGGTTTCATGGTCAACTTCCATCATCGTTGCTCCATCATCTAAAAACAAATATTATAATTATGAACTCGTTAACAACAGAAACTCGCTGTTTTTAATTGTCTACTTATGCAATTCTATTATACTGATATAAAAATGTGTCGCAATAATAAATCGAATAACAATTTGAACAACTGATCTGTCTTCAATTGTACTTCGAAACTATTATACAGAAGAATGTCCTAGTTTTATTTAGAAATAATTAAAAAATAGTAACCTAATAGTAAAAAAGCTACTTTTTAATTTGATTATATAAAATATTAATTTTCTAGATGCAAATGTCTAAAATGCATAATTTTACAAATTAATCTTACATAACGCTAAAATTTTGGTTAATACACCAAGGTACATCTACAAGTATACTGAGTATATATTTCTATAAGTTAGTTTAATAATAATCTATATCATATTCTCTTCAAGATACTTAATCGACGAAGTTTGTTTAAATTACGTGGTATCTAAGTTGATTAAAAATCACCTGCGCCATGCCCTTGCATGCTGAACACGTAACTGCGTTCACATCTAATAGCCACGGGAGGATTTGGTGCAGCTTGGATTTAATTTAAACGTATTTTATAGTACTATTAAACCAAACAACTACAGTTTTCTCGGGAAAAAATGATCAAGTAAGCCGTCGTAGGAAAAAAAAGATAAATTAAAACTTAAATTCAGATTTCGATTATTATATTGTGGATTTGTGTATGCTTTTATATACACTTTGTATATGATTAATAACAATATGCATTATTTAAACATATTTATGGTTGTCATTAATTAATTAAACTATTAACGCTCATTTTGTTCGGTTATATTCGTGGTAATTTAATTGAGGTAAACTTTCATTTAGAATAACTTACTTTGACCCTTGAAAACGTAACTGCGATTACCACGTTGCCAATTGGTATGATCGAATCCTAAAAGTGTTGTGTCGATTCGAACATTGCTACCTTGCTTATAAACCTTGTATGTATCACTTGGACACATTCTGGAAGCGAGTGGCACTGAAATCAAATTTGTTTATTTAAATCAATGAATATACTGAAATATTAAATCAGATGTTGTAATAATGATAATTGTTAGCTTACCCCAGCTAGTGAATTCCCATTTCATTTCAACGTAGAAATCTGGTGCCTGTTAATTTGAATAATATTTTGATTAATATTCTTTTAACTTAACATTATCCATTTCATTAAAAAAAACTGCTGATTTTATTTTATTCCGTGATGTATACCTGTTTTAGTTTGTACAGTAATTCTGGAATTCCTGCAACTCGATTGCAATATCTTTGATAGTCACGACGAGCTAAAACTAATTGCAATAATGCTGGATTTCCAGTTCCTACAGCTTCTTGCACCACTATTTTTTGAAAATTATAACATACATTAGTAAGAATTTACTATACTAATATATATAAATATATAATAAAAATAAAAAAATTAAAAAAATATAATGAAGTAAAAGCAAATTGATTATTTCGTCGGTTCCCTGATAGAATTCTACATTTATGAGGCTGAAAAATAAAACGTTTTATAATAAAAATGTTTTAATTTTTTATAGATTTTACCCTTTTTCAAAAAACATTTTCGTTTTAAAACGTTTTATTCTGTAATCTTATTCTACATTTTACATTTGTGCTTGAAAAGCTGCACTTTGCAATGTAAAATCAAATGCGAGTGCATTTTTCAAGCACAAATTTAAATTCTGCATTTTTCTCAGAGAATCGTAGATTTGATTGTATAACTTTACGTGAGAAAAATAAATGATAATATAACCGTTTATTTTTCTTTATATGTGTAATAATAAAAAGTAAAAAATAATGAGATATTAATTATTCGTATAAATAGTCCAGTTTTAAAAAACAACTTTGAATTACCATTCCAGCCTTCATTATTTTCAGTGTTAACATTTGCATCGTGATGCATTAAAACAACTGCAGAATCTACATGGCCCAACGTCACAGCCAACATCAATGGAGTTCTACCTCTATTGTCCTTTCTTTCTACATCGTGCTGCAAACATTTATAATAGTTTTATATCTCACAATTAAATATCGATTTAACTCTATTACTTACATTATAAACCATTGATTAAATACTTGTGCATTAATTACATTACAAAATATGATTATACTTATTAGTACCCGAATTAAAAGTTCCAAACAATTCCTAATAAATGTTTCAAATTTCCTAATACACACATTTAAATATTTGTATACATGCATATACATGGTTTGTGTGTGTATTAGGAATTGTGCAACATTTATTTGGAATTATTAGGAAACTTTAACACGGGTATCCAACAAAAATGTTATATCACTTAAAATAAAAATTAACATTATAACAACTATTTGTCGAAAGAAATAATAATAATAATAATAATAATAATAAATAATAGAAACGTTTGACAAAAAAATTATAAGAATGAATAATCGCTGTCAAATATAATATCAGAGTACAGTAAACCACAGCATTATGGCTTCATTCATTTAAAAGGCTTCATATAGCTTTTCTTTGGTTGTGCGAATATAATTATCAAATCTTTTACATAATCAACGATTAAATTAATCGAATCAAAATATAATTAAATTTTATTATCCAATTTCAATCATTAAAATTGCAACGTATACAAAAACCAATGTTTATACTGCAAAATTTGCATAACTTATAAACTTTTCTTATACAACTTAAACAACATCAATAAAGAAACATCGTAATAATCATTTACTTGACATTTTTTTTATACATAATAAAAAAAGTTACAAAAACTTGTTGATTACATGTCAACTTGACACTGTAAATTACACATGTATATTTATATACACTGCATGCATACAAAGTGAACAAAAGTCGTTCAATTGTGAATTCTTATCGTATAAAATGACATTCCATCAACAAAACGAAGTCAAATAATTAACAGAGCCTTGTTATTAATTAATAATAATAACAGTCATACAGATAATGATAATAATGATAATATTTTAATAATAATTCGGGGATATAATTCGTCAATGATATTAATCATAAAATAACATAAGTGGACAATTTGAATGACCCGAATTATAACTGAAAATTGGAAGAATATTCTGAACAATGACACGTGCGAATAACATGTTGATTTGCGAAACAATTTTGCACGAAAGATGATTGTAAACATACTTCGTTTGTAGACAATTCCTTGTTGAGTTCGACATAGTTATTGTTCCAGACGAGCCAATGTAACGGATAAGTATTTTTAATAGTGTCTATATTCACCATAGTTAGACGTTTTTAATAAACATCAATGCACGACGTGACTGAAGCAATAAATGTCGCAATAAATGTGTACAATATAAAATTTGTTAGATGGATACATGACACGAAAGGAAATATGAATATGACCATATTATTTGCCGTAGAATAATTAAACACAAGACACGAATCGCATGAATAATAAGTGTTACCGTTCTTAAAACACAACTTCTTCTCAACAGATCAGCCAATGACATTGCGTCAAAGATAAATAACTTCAAATCATTTCAAATCATTTCAATCATTCAAAATTTAGTTAAGGAAAAATCTTTTTTGTTCGTTTTTGAACGATAAATTGAAGGATCTTAAAATGATATTAGAAGTGTTTTTTTATTTATATATGAACACAAATGTTTAATCGCCGTATCTTTACCTACTTCGAGCTCAACGTCATCTCACGAAATGCTTCTGAACTACATTCAAATAATATAAAACATATACAACTGAAGATTTATTATGATTTAGTCAGTTGATTTGCTGTTAATATTTAACAGTTTATCAAGGATTTATTAATTTAAGAAATATTATTAAGAAATATAAGATGAGAAATCAAACGAATTGTAATTTTATAAACTATATTTATTGTTCTAATTAATTAAACATTTTTCCAGGGGAACTTTATTAATAATTATATTATAATTTTATCACTTTTTCTACAAATCGTGGTAAAACAAAAGCGGCACTATGAATTTCTGGATCATAATATTTGAGCGACATTCTGTTAATGTCTTTTTCAGATAGTTCTCTTAGTGGTACCTTAAAATTGGTTTGCTGAAATGTTACAAATGTATTCAAATTTATTTTATATAATATATATATTACATAAAAATATGATATATTATAGATATCCAATATGATATCAATGGAAATATACCTTATTTAAACTTCCAAGAATAAGACCAATTAAACCCGTAGAATACGTCGGAACAGAAACGGTAGCGTAATTAGTTGTAGGAAAAATGTTACGACAATATTCCACTGTTTGTTCAACAAATTTTAAATTATCCCAAACTGTGCCGCCTTGACTACACACAATTCCATTAGGTTTAAGAGCAGAGCGCATTAATTCAAAATAATGCTGATGATAAAGAGTCACCGCTGGTCCTGGAATGTTGAAATGTAGGATATTACGCAACAAGGGAGATAAAATCGGAAATTTGTTTTCCCGAATGGAGTTTACAAGCCGAGCGAAAGGCGAGGGAAAAGGATTTCCGATCATTTCCAAGTTTGCGTATGATATTTTTCATTACGAGGGAGAGAAAAATGTCGGTTTTCGAAAACTCCCTAGGGAGGAAAAGGGCACTTTCCCTCCCCGAGTGACGAAAAAGGATTTCCGATCATCTTCCATGTTACGAACTATATTTTTAATTACGAGGGAGGGAAAAGTGCCGTTTTCTTCCCCGAGTGACGAAAATAGTATATTCCGCAACTAGGGAGAAAAGTTGCCGATTTTAGACGAGTGTGAGGTTTGATTCGAGTGCAAAAATCTCACACGAGTCGAATTGGCAATTTTCCCCTAATTGTGGATGAAAGTTTTTCTTACAAGTGCACCGAAAAGATCTTTTCTTCTCCGAAAAATGAGATGAAAGTAGCACTTTCTCTCCCTAGGGAGAGAAAGTAACTTTCTATGCCTACTTTCAATCGTTAGGGAGAGGAAGTAAACTTCCATCACGGCATTTAAGGGATGAAAATACTTTTTATCCCTCGGGAGAAAAAGTGCCACTTTCGTCCCACTTTTTAGGGAAGAAAAGATGTGTTTCCGATGCACGTGTGAGAAAAATATTATTACACCACACGTGCACGATAAGTACTTCATTATTTTCCTCGAATGCGGTCGGTAAGAGTAGCTCATTATAACCCTGGGCGGTAAGTAGCTCCCCAGGGCGGAAAGTAGCTACTTATCCACTTCCTTCGCAAACAATAATGAAGTGCCTACATTGCAACTGTGGTGTAAAATACTGTATATATCGAGGGCAGAAAACCGACTATTACCTCGTATTGTCACTTCGTACTCGGCTATAATCGTTGTTTTTCCGCCCTTGATACATAATGTATACCAATAATAATTTATTCCAACAATGATTAATAACTGATAATAATTACCGATAGGATCACTACTATCCGTAATAATAACGTCAAATTCATTTTGATGCTGTTTCATGAACTCAAATCCATCGCCGATAAATAATTCAACTTTTGGATGATCAAAGCCTTTAGCCATCGACGGCATATATTTTCGGCAAGCGTTAATCACAGATTCATCGATTTCACATTGAACGATTGTCTCAATCTCTGGATGCTTTGCAACCTCCCGTGCAACACCACCATCACCTCCTCCAATGATTAATACCTACATTTTGTATTTAAATCACAAACATTGTAATTGTTTATTATTACAAACAATGTATAATAAACAAATTTGTAAGCTTTGATTAAATATATGAAATTACGTTTCGAGGATTTGGATGACTGCAAAGTGGCAAATGAGATATCATTTCTTGATAAGAAAATTCGTCTTTCTCCGTGCATTGTATGATCCCATCCAAAATCAACGCTTTGCCATGATGTTTTCTATATAAATAATATACAACATTGAAGACAGTTTGTTAATAATTTTATTTTATATTCAATCTTATCGCTTTCTTAATATACGACGCTGGCTTTGCAAATCATAAATAAATTGTTCAACGTTACTTAAATATCTACTTATGTACATATATACACTGCAATTATAAAATATTCACTACTTACGTTTCAACTATCAAGATATCTTGATATTTTGATCGCTCCTCATATAAAACATTTTTCACTTCCAAAGATAATGCTGTACCCGGCCAAATGTCAACCATTTCACTGAACCATCCTTTTTTCATTAAATTCATTTTGGTTTATTAATTAGTTGATCGAATGTTTTTTTATATGATAGAATTATGTACGTAAACAATATTTTTGTTAGTTAAGTTTATAATTATTTATTATTATTGTCGTTTAGACAAGTTATATAAAAAATTTACAATTTATTTGCACTGCATGTCGTAAACGCAACGTTAAAATTAATAGCGTGATCTCTAGAGACAAGTGCAGATGAGACTGACTTCTTGTACCTATTGAGCTTATTATCGCATGTATTGTGTAGGCTTTCAGTTATTAACGTGACACAGATAATGACTACTTATTTTATAAATTCTAATAAAGTACATTCGAAATTACTATAATATTTATAGTGATGATATCTGCGTTATTTAAAACAAAAACTTTTGTTATGATAAAAATTATAGAAAAGAAAACTAATGTAAAATGCTTCTTTAAAAAATACTGATTTATTTGTATTATACATATAAATTTTGATACAAGAATCCCTAATAGAATGTTGAACTTGGCTAAACCTGGGGCCTTCTTGGACAAACTTCCAAGATTGGACCAACATTGGCCCTATGTGGGATTTTCGAGGGACCCACATTGATTTGAAACGCTTACCTATACATTATCTAGTTAGGTATTCCCAATATGGGCCTAACGAGGCCTTCCTGATATATACATGGAATGTGTGGGTAGGCGTTTCATACCCTTATTGGGCATGAATATGGCCCTGGTTAGGCCCTATGTTGGCCCTATTTGCCAACGAATTATACAACATTGGGCCTACATTGGCCCAGTCCAGGCTTACCCTTTTTCAATTTCTATTAGGGATGTATGAACAACAATTTATCCTACACGATTTTGCTTTAACGATTTGGCAATAAATCGTGGCATTACAAAAGCTGCGCGGTGAATTTCTGGACTGTAATATTTCAAGGCCATCTTCTCCATTTCTGCTTCAGTTAGTATCTTCAAGGGTTCTTTGAAGTTTGTTTCCTGAAGTTCAGATATATATTTTGATTAAACTTCAAACATATTTGCATTAATCAAACAACTTTAATTTTGAAGATTAATTGTAATTGTAAATTAAAGTGAAGGAAGACACTTACTTCATTCAAACTTCCAAGTACAAAACCAATTTGGCCGGTAGGATAAGTTGGAACGGAAGCCACGCCATAAGCAGTCGCGGGGAAAACATGTTGACAATGTTGCATGGTTTGTAAAACATGATCTAAATTAGCCCAAGCAGTGCCACCTTGACTGCACACTATTCCGTCTGGTTTTAATGCAGTTCGCATCAAATTGAAGTAAGATTGTTGATATAAACTTTCTGCTGGACCTACAAAATAAGCGAAATTAATTAATTTTATCACCAAATAAAAGATAAAAAGAAATTGTTTATAAAAAGAAAATATATTTCGAAATATATTTGTAAAAATATATATAAAAATATATATAAAAATATATTCATATATAAAAAATATATTTTCAAACGTATATTTTTATTAATATATTATTTTATAATTTAATTATTTACCAACAGGATCACTGCTATCTGTGATAATAACGTCAAATTCATTCTGATGATTTTTCATGAATTCGAAACCATCGCCAACATGAAGTTCCACTTTAGGATCGTCAAATCCTTTGGCCATCGATGGTATATATTTTCGGCATGCATCAATCACACATCTATCAATTTCACATTCAACAATTGACTGAACATTTGGATGTTTTGCAACTTCGCGTGCAACACCTCCATCGCCTCCTCCGATAATTAATACCTAAAATAATGTAAAGTTATTATATAGCTTCAATTATTCCAACTTCAAATTATTGCTGTAAATTTGAATATTTACTTTTTGTGGATTTGGATGACTACAAAGCGGTAAAAACGAAATCATTTCTTGATAAGCGAATTCGTCATATTCTGTACATTGAATAATACCATCTAACATTAAAGCTTTCCCATGAGACTTTCTAAAACATTAGTAAAAAGATATTAAATATGTTTATTTGAACATATCAAATAAACTGATTTATCTTTTCTGATCATTTGAATAAATTCAAATATAAAACAAATTAAAAAAAAAATTATTAAAATTAAATACTTAAAATTATCTCCTAATTTGTACATTGTAATCATTTTGATAATCTTGAAATGTGTATAACTTTATCTGTACTCAATATTTAGCATACGTGTACACATTTTTAGGCGAGATAAAATTCAAGAGTTTACTCAAATAACATACAAATGCTAAGTTATAATTTTTAGTATCATATGTTTAAAATTTTGTTTTATACAAAAAAATAAAAATACATAAAATATATTTGCATAAATTTATATATTTAAAAATATATTTTAAATGTATAAAAAATATATTTAAAATATATTCTTAAAAAATATTTTTTCCGTACTTTTTAAAAAGGTAAGTATTTCATTTGATTAATTAATGATTAAAAATACAAGGTCAACAGGTTACGGTCAGCATTAAAAGTTGCTAAGAGATGGTCAAATTATACGTACGTTTCAACAACCAGAATATCCTGATACTTCGATTTTTCCTGGTGTAAAACATTTGTCACCTCTAAGGATAATGCTACGCCTGGCCAAAGATCACTGATTTCACTGAACCATCCTTCTTTCATCGCATTCATCTTGAATTTGCATTACAAAATGGGATAATACAAAATTAAAACAATATAAAAAGTCGAATAAATGAAAGAAAAATATACAATAAAGATTATTCTAAAATGTATACGCTATTAACAATTTATTATTTAAACAAATCATTATTTTAAAAAACTGTACAAAACTCAAATGATTAGAAGTGATATTATTTTGTAATTATTTTTTTAATTAAAACGTACTTTGTATGAAAATGTAATTATTTGTTATTAATTGAAGTTTAATCTAAAACTACGAAACTTGTATAATTGCAAGAAGATACAGAATAATGTCGTGATTCCAAGAAGAGTTCGAACGCGACTGACGAAGTGGCATGACCACTTCCAGTTGTTGGTCTTATTATCATGTTCTCGGTGGGTTTCTAGATAATTACATATATATATATATATATATGTATATATCTTTCAGATGATAAAAATTAACCTAACTAGTTTGACCTATGGTTACAATTCTTATGTTAATAGCGTATCTAATTTTTGTTTAATTTCGTCATCAGATAACATCATTGTAATTTCAAAGTAAATTAATTGCTAGATTCAATCGCATGCCACTCATAATTGCAGCGAAAGACAATTTGTTACATACAGCTTTTCTTTAAATGATAAAAATTATCTTCAAATGGAGTTATAAATTGAACAAAATGTACAATACTTTTGAATATATCTTCATATGTATATTAAAAATAAAACATACATTTGATTTCGTTAAATTTTAGTTTATGTTTTGTAGTTTGACTATGTTCGCTGAAAAAATAAGTTGGACTGAAATGAAATGTGTAATTTCAACTAAACTTTGTAATTTTACCAGATTTAATTTTGTTTAACTGAACGTAATGAATGTTTAAAAAAATAAATAAAATAAAATAAGCATTTCAGATGTAGAAGTTCAAGTTCATTATGAGGCACATGATGACAAATGCAGATGTTTCTCACAATAAGTTTCGAGTATTAGGAGAACATGAAGTATGAATGATTTTCGACAAACGAAATGCAATTCTACTAATGAGATGTTAATGCTTTGTCAAGATGTTGATTTTAGATTTAGCGTTTTCTGAGTGTTGTATATACTCTTGAAAATCATATATTCTTAATTCAGAGATTCAGTATTAGGAGCCGGCAGGACAGTCTTTTTGACCCATGAAAACTTATTTGAAATTATTTTTCTTAAGTTTAATTTACTCAAGCAATTATAGACGTTTAATAAACACTGCATTGAGATCCAAATAGATTGCGAAGATTACCTTATCTTAGAAATTTAACGAAAAATAGCAACAATATCTCATTTTTATTGTATTTTTATCTTTTTTATTAAATCCTTTTTTTTATGAAATTTTGATTCTCATTGATATTTTTCACGAAAACCGAATGATGAGGTACAACATATGATTAGGAGATTATAATTTATCTGGTAGATTAAAAAAAATATACATATATATATTTATGTCATCGAAATTTATGATCGGTGAAACGGTGGAAGGACTATGTGGTTCCTTGCAATACTCCTGGTATTAGGAGACCAAAATGCATTTGAAGTATCAATAAGATTTAGAAATATGATAATGAAAAACATCTAAACAGACTTTGTGGTTGGTCATTTAGAAGTCGTACTCTTTGTGGTTGTTAGCTTCTTGAAAAACATGTGGTCTTGGTTCAATTTTCCGAGATTACGAGTCGGCGTGGAGACTTTTTTCACAAGTGTACAGTTCAGATTATGTTCATTATATATAAAGTGATTGCAAATGTTAAATGAATGTTTTACTTCATTACAGATATAAACTGAAATGACAATAAGTTTTCTTCTAAATAATACTGAAATAACATTTTTCGAGTTTGATATTTATCGATAATGTGTTTTGAAAAATCGGTATTTAAAAATGTGGTGAAATTATTAGTAGATGAAATACAACATATGATTAGGAAAATATAATAAATGAATAAGTTAAAAGAAATGTCTGAGTTAAAAAATGTCAATCTAATATATATATATATATAAAATATTGAATTTGGTACTGGAATGTGGAACTGATATATACACCAAGTATTAGGAGAATAGAATACATGGAATTAGAAATAGGTTTTGACGAAAAATTTGGAAAACTAATTTCTAATCATTTTATGCCTTTTTTATTATGTTCTTCTTAATATTTAAACTTCTGCATTTGTGTCTATAATTGTAATTTACACATTAATACAATTATCACTAAGAACGAAAAATAAAAAAAATATAGTTGTAATAATTTGAACATTAGTCACAATTTAGTTGATAAATTTTAATTTTCACAAATATCTTGATCATACAAATATCTTTCACGATACGGAATGTTAACTAGAACTTTTCTTGCGCAAATGTATGCAAGTTGTGGGAAAACTTACATGTGTACTTTAATCGTCCGCTCAATTTTCGCGCTTACATACGACCAACATTATCCGTAATTTTCGGATGATTCGATCGTCATTATAGGAGAACAAATTACAATCATTATTGTATATCGTTTAGTATAGTTTAACAGTCTGTCAATTTTCACGCGAAATTGAATAATTAAAATAGCTTCTAACATTAAACTTAACGTCGAAATAATTCGACACTTATATGTTTGCGATTGTTCCTTAGAATGTACAATTAAGTGTCAAAGTATTAATTACATGTATTATCCAAACTTTTAAATTGCGAACAATTTCAAAATTGTTTCACGTTTTCTAATAAATAATCACATATAGAAACCATTATAACCGTATATTTGAAAATGTGAAAACTTGCTTGAAATTGTTCAAAAGTTGTCATTTAAATATTTGTTTGACAATGTTATTTATTCAAATGAACAAAAATTGTTATCCATATTTTATTAATGAAATATCGTGCATTTTTTTTAGTTCCTGTTTAACAGAATCAGCGTAATTCATGCAAATTGTGATCTCAGCAGAAGATCACAAATAACGTGGATTCATGTTTTCCCCTTCTGTGCTTAGACTGAACAATTTTTGAAGACATTTTCTGATTCCAATTCTCGACAGGATGACATTTTTAGATATCACAGCAAACCAAGCTTTTGCTATTCTCAAGTATATTAGCATAGCTACGTGTACGTGGCCCCGACCCAATCCCTCGTTTCTGTATCGGATTTATGATCAGTTAAGATGGTGGTTTTCGTCATTAAATGCAGTGTTTATTGTGCTCACACCATTGGGAATTTCCTTCCATAACGGTGATTGTCATATAAGCGCGAAAGATGTCTTATCGTAGAGCGAAAGCGCGAATTGAAAAGGACCAAATGCGCGAATGATTATACAAACCGAATAGTGTCTCTCGAAATTTGAATAAGTTCTCTCTAAATTTGAATAAGTGAAAATTTCACTTATTTGCTGAGTGAAACATTTTTTCACTTCAAAAAAGTCAAAATTTGCACTTATTCGTAAGTGAAAAAATTTTTTACTTCCAAAAAAGTAAAAAATTTTACTTATTCATAGGTGAAAGAAAATTCACTTTTCCAAAAAGTGGAAAACTACTTTTTCATAAGTGAAGAAAATTTGACACTTTGAAAAAAGTCAAAAATTGTACTTTTTCATAAGTCAAATGAATTATTGACAAGCTAGGAGTGCATTTTTCAATTAAGTTTTGTATTTTAAGTGATAGACTGGTATGGTGGAGAAGACATCGGACTATCACCTTGGGGACCTGAGTTCGATTCTCGGAGAAATAGAATTTTTTCACTAAGATTTTCATTATATAATATAAAAATAAAA
>JABFPJ010000731.1:0-34201 GCA_022817425.1 Gryon sp. ZL-2020 | reverse complement strand
AATGTAAGAAATATCTGTCAAACATAACTGAAATTTGTTATTTGATACATGCACGATTCGATATATATCTGTTATATTTTTTTAATGTTTATGACACGACCAATCATATTTCTAAGATAGCAACAACAATTTGATTGCGATCAGCAACTAAATTAAATATCCAAAAAACTTTATTAAAATGAATAATTAATTTCAGAATCGTAATCCTAAATAATCATACAAGAAGACAACTTTGTTATTTCTTGCATTACTTTGATTCAGATCAAATGTTACTTTTGTAGAAACGGAACAATAAAGATAATATAATACGAGATGAAAAATGTTTTTAAATTAAATTTCTTTGAAAAAATCAAATGCGTTATATATATATTGATATTTGAAATATGTTCAAGATGTTCGTAGAACATTTTGTTCAAATATGTCTTTATATTAAATCGATGAAGAATTTGTCATATCCTTAAGTAACAATATGTAGTATATTTTATTATAATAAATTCATGCATTTTCTCTGAACTTTAAATTCTACGAATGTTGAATAAAAAAAAAGCACAGATAAAATTATATATTTTATCATATTAACGCATTATATACAAAACTTTATAATAAGAAAGATAACTGAACCTTGTTAAACTAAGATGTAGTTTAGAAAAGTTATTTTTTTGTTCATTGAACTTGTGAATAAGATCATTTAGTTTTAAAATGTGAAAATCGTATTAAATGTAAAAGTAATTCGACTTGCAGCCACCACAATCCATTTATAGCTAAGTGAATCTAAGTTTAGTTGTTGTTAAGTAAAGTCGATTTAGATTTAATAGAAATCTACTGAAATCAGATTAAATTTGATAATAAGATAATGAACCGTTAGTTAAAGGATCAAGTTAAAACACACTCTTTGATCTTAGTTATCATCATTATTTTATACAAATAACGATGTACGACTTTAATCACATAATAATGACATAAAAATATATAATTATATAATAATTTTTTCATACAACGTTAATTTATAAAATAATTTAAAAATATCGTTATATATGTTTTATATTTAAATATATTGTTATTACCTTAAATTAACAGGATTTAAATATTACAAATATTAATAAAATCTAAAAATATAAATGTCCAGAAATAAACAAGTAATTTGACAGAAATTTCACTCTACTAAAATAAAATAATCTTTCCAATAATTTTGCTAAAGTACTTTGCATTCACACAAATCAAAAATATTTTTCAACTAATACTAGTTAATCCAGAAAGTAATTTGCATTCTGATAAAACAAATAAATTGTTGCACATTTCGAGTACGTACATTTTATCTGTCAAAAAGTATTAAACGATATTATAGGTTACAAGATGACATAAATATTGTAATAGAACGGCACGCGAGGAAACGTTATTTACATTGACAGAAGATCATTACTTTTTTAAATCAAAGTCCTTTGGTTTAGATCGAAGCATATTTTACATTTTATATATGTATAATAAAAATAAGCAAATTAGTAGACTTAATGAGTGAACTATTTTATTATATTAAATAAACGTAAACAATTAATGAAAATTCTAGTAAATAAGTAAAATATAACAAATTGAAGTTGAATTTTATATGTATGAAAAGTTGTAATGAATAAACAAAATTTAATTTTACTGTTTGAATGAATAAATTTTGCAGTTACGGAGAAACATAATTTTGACTTATTCATATATTCATACATGTAAACATAATTGCTGCAATGTAAGCTCTTATTAAATTAAATGTATAACTTTATAATATTGCTTTTTAATTAAAAATCGGAAGAAAGATCTTTTCGAAAAACCGTTTCTACATGAAAATGAAATTCAGAATATATTTTTTAATCATATTCCAACTATAAGAATATCAATTATTTCGAATCAAATGGATAATTTGGTTTAAACCGCAAACCAAAGATTATTCAAAGTAGAAATTCGTGAAATTGAGTTGAAATGCAGTTGAACTCATTTCAACATTTCATCGTTAAGTTTCAGTGTAACATATCAACTAAGCTTTAGAAATTTTACTTCGACTGACATTACATTAATGGGGAGCAAACTATTTATTGAATCTACATCATTTACTTTCGCGTCATCTTCATCTTCTTTGAATGAGATTATTCAAACCGACTTACTTTTGCATAATGTAAAATGAACAAAAGCTGGAATACTTTTTTTACTTTACAATATTCTCAGCGTGTATTAATTGCAGTCTTTTAAAGCTTTATATTCTTAAGAGTGATGATATATTGATTAAATTGGTTGGTTACAGTATTAAAAAGTAATTATATTGTCAAGTAAAACCAATTTTTCGTGAAATGGTCATTTATGAGCTGCACTGTTGGATATATACAGTTTAATTTCTTGTAACACTTGACAATGTCACGATAGACTGCTGGGTTACAGTAATTTATAGTGCTGAAGTTTCATCCAAGATTGTACTCGCCTAGTGTAAACGGGGACATCTCTAGATTACTGTCTCACTTGTTTTAATACAATAAATACGGCATTTACTTGTCAAAACAATAATTTATATTATTATTCATAGTAATATTATTAATTAACTATTTTACTAATATTGCTAACATTTTTACTACAATTTTTAATAGAAATATAATTGTTTCTATTTTTTTTTCCATATATATATATACATATATAATATGTATATATATTTGTTTAACGTGATTCATCATTATACACCGCACAAATACAAATTGAAATTACGCATCAGAAGTCGATGAAAAAAATTATATAAGAGGAAAATTTCTTTTGCAAAGCATATCTAATATAACCTGATATTAGAGAACTCAACAGATTTTGATCTTCTATATTGCTTTTTAAATTTCGTCGATAGTGATTGATGAACACTTTTCCTCTGTTGGATTATTATATACAAAAAAGCAATAAATCGTCTTCAATCTTTAAATTTGACTTTCCTAGACTATATAACATACTTATATCGTTTTTTATGGTATATATACGCTTTATATCGGCTTTATAAGTACACTTACTTCCAAATGTAATTAAATGTTTATACTTTCATCGAGTTCGTATATTATATTTTGAATCCTTATTCAGTTCCAATGAAAATGGAACTGAAATCAACTTCATGTCTAACTTTTTTATTACCCAATCAGATTGCTTCATTATTTGACAGCTTTAATTTTAAATGTTTTTTGAGAACATTTAAATTTAAAGTTGAGAAGATCAGGTTATGAAAAATAATTAATAAAATAATAATAATTTTTATAAATAAATAGAAAAGTGAAGTAGAAAATGGAAACTTTTCGTTATTCTTAAAAGTAAATAAAAGTTTAAAAGTATTGGCAAATATATTGTCATATTCAAAACAAACATATTACAAATGGTAAAAACCTTATACATTTAAATAACTAAATTGTGTATAGATGCCAACATTTTCTGATGTTGTCGTCTACACATTTTCGCAACATCTTTTCTAGAAGAATGTTTCTTTAAAATGTACAAATGTTTTGTATTTAAAATTATTATTATTAAAGTTGCAAAAATTTATTTTATCTGTAATTCCTCGTATTATAGTTTTTTTTATTATTTGCACGTTTTAAGTTATCGACATATACAGCGAAAATCATGTAAAATTGACCTATTTTATAAGCTTTTCAACAAAAATTTTCATTCGCCAACTGTAAAATTGGAATTTTACTTGCTATTCGTTTTATTGACTTGTAACTCAAAATGCGGCTATTTAATAGCATTAAAACGTAACAAGTTAAAAAAGAGCGCGCAAAGCCCGCAGAATATACTGGTTTATTAAAACTGATATTGCATCTTTTACTCTTGCCATGAGTTTCGTGAATGTTATTATGAAACATTGAAGTAAACATAAAACTAGAGAAAAAAGACACACAAAAAGTTTCTTTTTTTAAATGTATGCATTTGTGAATATATTTCTAGAGTATACACTTTGTATTCATAACTATCGGCAAATTCGAGAAAAAAATAGAATAACTTACTTTGTATTGTAACAATGCTCTTCAATCGATAACAACATAGTGCAAACTCAAGAAAGTAGCTCTATAACTAATTCATGATCGCTTTGTCTTCCGGTTTAAACTGTTGGTTTTATCTATGTTATGAACTAAAGTTGTTACGCAAAATTAGTTATTGAAATTTAATGTCACTTCCTTTTTGTTCAAACTTAGATCAAGTTTGTATCAACAGTAAATATATTTGGTATGTAAATATATTTTTGAATAATATTTACTATTGACAGATTATTTTTATACTATTATTAATTATTTAATTTTGAATTTTGCAAATTTTGCAATCAAAGTATTGGATAGTGAATTAATATTTCTTTTATATAACAAAATCCTACAAACACTAGATTATATCAATCAATATATTTTATTATAAAATTGTAACTTTTTCATCTGCTTAATTAATTATATTGATAAGCTATTAATTTAATCAGCAAATATACAAATTAAAGTTAAACGGATAATGTTATTAGAGTGTTTTGAAGTTAATAATTCAAATGACGAACAATTAAGTTAGGTTAGTCTTTCATGTAATAAGAGCGAAAGGACACGTGTGTATCATTAGCACTTGGGATCTATTTATCGCCAAAGGATCGTATCGTTTATTAAAAGCGGGCGTGTATATTGCATTTATGTGGGATAATAGTTATGTTATTTTAGCGTAACAACATAATTAGTCACAGTGTATTACTTTTTGTCTTATTTTTGTTGTCTTATTTTTCACGTAGACTTAAACAAAACAATATCTAAACGAAAAATCCTATTTTGAGTTAATACAATTATTACACTTTTTACAATAGAATAGGTTTTTATAAATTACTGAGAAAATTTTCATGATCATGACTCGAATGGCAAATTTGGTAGAATAATTTTCGAGAAGATTTTCTTTGGATTTCGTTGAAAATTGATCCAGCGATCTATGCCTTTGATTAATGTGTTACAGTGACCTCAGATAAGGAGGAACAATTTTTCTTGCAGTTAAGAAATTCGTGTTTTTATAGTTAAGAAAATGTTAAATTGAAAAAGCATACTAATGGAATATATAAAAACGCAGGAAAAACTATAATTAGTACTTTTTAGATTGACGGATTGAGATCGATAACAAATTCAACTTCGATCACTACTTTATTAGAAAGATTAGATAGATCTGAAGATAATTAAGACTATTGATTAAAAAAATTTGATGTATGTACACAGGTATGAGTCACGAACAGTAATCAAAATCACAATTAAAGAATCGGCTATTGGAATTTGATTCAAAATTACAGCAAATTTCAGATGAAATCTACTTTAAGGGAATTTCTATGCAAAGATAATGTTTCATGAGAAATTGGAGATGTGATTTGGTAAAAAGGCGAAGAATTTGTGATAAAGAAAAGGACTCAGGAAAATCCTGGATGATAAATTGAAGTTGGAAAAGAGGTCGAGAGGTTGGATATAAAAAGTATTGTAAAACTTGATATTTTGATTTATGTAATCAAAAATACTTCAAATTTATTAAAAAAAATTATTATCGGTTTTAATAAGTACCCGGAATATCATTATTTTGCGGTTATAATAACATTTTAAATTATGCTGAAACTGGCTTCAGAAAACATTATGTTGATTATGATAAAAGCGAATGTAGAAAAGTAGTTTTGAAATTGAAACTAATCACTAAAATGGTCAGACTCATGTTATCGTTGTACGTTTTTTTGCAATTTCATGGACGTATTTAACTGGAAAAAGTATACAAAGTCAGAACATTAATGGTGATTACGAAGTATAATTCTTCTGCATACCTTTGTGACATAAATATATATATTTATAAACAATTAAAAAAATTTTTTTTAAAGAAAGATTGTCAATATTCTTTAGTTGGCTATTATAACTTTAAAGGAGACCAAAACTACCATTTGTATAAAGAACAAAGTACTTTGAGTATCATGTCGTGGAATATTTAACTTAAATATTTATATATTTCCTCTAGAGATTAATTAATGAAACTTTGTGCACATACTTAGCTTCAACGAAAATGCAAGAAAATGATTTAAGTGTCCGGATTCCACCCCCGCATTAACCAATATGGACGCGAGTGGTCTACGCACGTTCCTTTCAATGAGAAAAAAAAAACTTTAAAAGTAATTTTCGAGTTTCCTCGAAATTTTTTCATGTGTCATCTCAATGAATACAAGTATTTAACATTTTCAGGAAATGTTTTTTAATTTCCATCATATTTACAATATGACAAAAAAGAATATGAAATATTAGTATAATAAGTTTGTATATTTTTTAGGCATTAATTATTTATTAATGTTAAATGTTCAATCATTGTATTATTTTTCTGTTTTAATTTGAAAAATTAGAATTAAAAGTTTTTTTTTTGTTTTTGGCTTACATATTCTGTCTTTTGATAAAATTTTGATTTAAAGCAAAATTAGATTCTATCCAAAATAAAAAGATTTTATTTCAAAATGTGTTTTTTCAATTAATGAAAACATCTTTAATTTAGTACTAAACTAAGCTGTTTTAATTTTTTATTAAATATTATTATTTTTGATTAATAATAAAAAATGAATAAAATATTTTTTCCTTAGATATAGTATAAACACATGGTCGGTATCAAATTTTTTAATGACTTTCCCTACTTGAGAAACAGGTAGAAAATTTTATATACCGCTATTTTTCTGTTTCTAAAGGTTTAGTTTCACGACGGCTTTAGACCGTAAAGGACTTTTAGTTTTACGGGACGCGAACGCGTTAAAGAGATTTATCATTTGTGTTCGACCAGAGTTTATTGTCTTTTTGAAATACAATTTTTTTATTTTGAATTAAATCAAATAAAAGTTATCGTGTATGAAAGAATGTTTTGGCGAAAAAATCAGTTTTTGTTTTGAACTTTTGGCCGAATATTTTTACGTCTTTTTTATCACGTACGGTATAACAGCAGGGAGGTACGCCTTACTACGATTTTTCTAATTTCAGTGAGGGACGTGCGTGACTTATGGAAAATGGAGGTGGAGGTGGAATCAGATTACTTAAATCATATTCTTCGTCGAATCCAAGTATGTGCACACATTTTTATTGATTTATTTCTAATAAAAATATATGAATTTTTAAATCGCATATTTTATAATACTTTAGAAAGTTATAAATGAAAGTATTAAATGAATAAAAACAAATTTTTTTTTCCTAATATTGTATAAAAAAATTATAATATTTAATATTCTCTTCGCTTAAGCAACTTATATATATATATATATATATATATATGTATATATAGTTAAGTTTTGTATTCATTATTTCTAATGAATTTGCAGTCTTAAATTTGAATTTTATAAATAAAAAAAAGATAAGAAAAAGTAATATTGAAATTTAACAAATATTCTCTGTTGTCTGGCTACCATTTAGTTTAAATGTCTCGTTATTTTTGAAAAAAGGAAACCTATAACATGTTTTTATTTTAAACATGTAATCTATATCCTGGAAAAGAGAATAATATAATATTTTATTTCTCAAAAATAAAACATATATATCGAAGAATAAAATTATATATATTGACATAAATGTGAAAAAGAATAGTCCGGGTTAGTTAGTGTAACTGCGCGTGTTGAAGTGTTTTTCCGCACTTGTATCATCTGGAGCCTTCAGAATCTGGCCTAGTTTTGCTTCCTTTTCAATCGCTATAACCCTCGATTCGAAATTCAAAAAATGTTACACTGATAACATATTTTAAATTCAAACATCCACAAATTCAAAAGATATATATATATATATATATATATATATTTATTATTAAAGTCAACAAAAAATATAAAGTTTGTCTCTTCAAACTTGTATATATTATAGCAAACAATTAATTACAATAAAAAGAAATAATTGTGCGATTTTCAGTTGAAATTATATTAAGAATATTATTAGAAACTGGAAATTCATTCTATGAAATGATTGGATGAGATGAATTCTCCGATACATTTTGTATAAATAATTCATGACACAAAAGTTCAGATTGAATCTTCAGCGAAGTGATTTTAATATAATTAATATCAAGAAATAGTTATAGGTCAGTAAGGAAACTCGTTAAATAATGATGCGAAGTTCGTAATTGGTGGTCAAGAGATGAGTCGATATTCATAGACCATGATATTGTATGTTCAATCAATTAGGTTTAACAGATGTTTAAAGGAGATAGAATTGATTGAATTAATTACTTTCATTCATATTAGTTCTTGTCATTTATGAACTCAAATCACTGCTATTAAACAAATTAATACAATTAGCTGAAAGTGATGTTGCCTTTGTCGTTATTATTTTGTAAAATGAATACATCATTATGTAAAGTTAAGAAAAGCATGTTTGAAATGAAATATTTGTTAACATTTTGGTTATTTTTAAGGTTCTTGTATTTTATTCTTTTTGTAATTATATTGTGATGATTAAGAAAATAGTCAAAAAATATGTCTTGAGAGTTTTGCCAACTGAGTCTACACAACGGGTCAAACGTTCACAAGTTTCTGGCAAACGTCTTGAGAATCCTTATATCTTCTTACCTCAGGATAAATGATCTTAATAATTTTAGCACACAGTTTGCAAATTTCGAGAACACTTACATTTCGCAAATGTTAGCAACTTGTGTTACAAGCAACAGCAAATCTGCCTTGTGACGATATAATTTCCACGTAATCCTTGTTACATTAAATAATTGTTGTTGACTTTGCACATCAAAGAAAAAGTAGAATTTACATAAACAATTTATTCAAAAATCAGTTATGTTTATTTACCTATTTAATTATTAAGTTATATACATTAAATAACAATTTCACTTTTGTTATTACTTTATAATGTAATTATTTATATTTGTTGGTATTTTACTTTATTTATTTATTATTTAGTTTATTTACAAGGGAATGTATAAACAAATTGTTTATTTAAAATAACATTTTCATTTATTTATTCTATAATAAAATATTTGTGTTTGTACATTGCGATGCAATAATAGATTCATTTAATTAAATAATTTAATTATTTATCAAAGCTGTTTATATATAAATTATATATCTTACATAAGTATGCGGTAGCATGTTTAGAATGAACATGTTCTGAAATACCGCAGATACAAATGCGTATAATTTAAATGTTAGCACATATATGTATATATATAATATATATATATAAATGAAGCAAATAGACATAAGATACTAAGCAACAATATTTTATATTATAATCAAAATGTTAAATGTTAATAGAAAAAAAAATTAATTTTACAAAAATTGTTTTTATTAAGGAAGTACATAAATGTGAAAAGATATTTTATCATAGCTTACAGTAACAATGTCATACCATAAACATCTTTAAGGAAACATTACACTGATAAAATCAGCTACGAAATAGAGAGCTATGTTTTAGATGAAACTTTATACAGTTATATTCTTATTTCATGTGCTTTACGCAGTTTATCATGGGAGTAAAAATACTTTTTCGTAAGCTGGAGTAGAAGAGGTTTAAGTTGGAAAACTTTTTTTTAATTTGTATATTTACTTTAAATTATTCAGTAAAACCCTAACAAAGGACATCAACTATATATAATAACTACCGCAGAAAGTACGTATTATGATTTTAAGGAAACATAACAATGTAAAGTATTCTTTTTTTAAACTGCATAATCATTAAAAAATAAAAAAAATAGGAAAATATTTTATTTATCATGAAAAATGCATGTATAAATATGTTCTGATTGATTTTTATACTTTTTGAACTTATTATTTTATATTATATTTATATTATATTATATTATATATATATTATATTATATTTATATTATATTATACATTCAAAAATGGCAAAAAAATGAATTATCAAGAAATTTATTCTTACCATTTTTTGAAATAACTTATTCATTATAAAATATAGGCAAATAAGAAAAAGTTATGCCGCAGCATATTCAAGTTTATATGATAGACATATATTTATTATGGCACAATGAAATGGTTTACTATTTGATAAATAATGGTCACGTTTATAAATATATTTCAATGCAATCGCCCTTATTTATGATATTCCCGAGGGAGCGTTTTTGATATACTAAATGACTCCAACCACAGTATTATTAACATCTAAATTGAATATTTGGATGTGCTCAAATAAATTTTAGTATGCACGAAAACTGCGTATATATCTAGATACTTATAAATTTATTTGTATATTCATATGTGCTCGAAAGTATTTGAGATTATACGGAATTGAGTTAAAAACTATAGAGAGCCTTCTAATATTATTCATTTGTGTTGACATATATGCTGAGTTTCAGTTTAACAAAATGTTATTTTGATAAAATAGATATAGCTTCTTCGTTTGGTTCATAAATCAATAATACACATTGCTGTTTTGTTATTCAAATATTAATTGCAGGGACAAAGACTCAATGTTAGTTATGGATTAATTAACATTGATGCAAATACTAAATGAGTGAAAATCCTTTATTTCTTAAAAACTTTTGCTTTTTAGTTCAACTTCTACATTTTTATGATAAAGTTTTTAAAACATAATATTTATGAATATAATTTTTATGTAAAAGTTTAGCGTATTTTAAAGCTCATAAAATATAAAAAAAAAAGTATTTTATTTTCTACGCATATACATTGAAAAAATCTTGAATAAATCATATTAATGCAAAAAGTTTCTTAGGTCTGAAATTAGAGAATTAACTGAAATAAGAATTCTGAGTAGACAAAGTTTTATTTTCTTTACATATTTCATGATATATTAATTTTTTTTTAATTTTGAAGCAGATTATGCATTCATTCGTAATCATGTTGTAAATAATGTTAAAACATTAATATAAGAAAAATCTATCTTTAAGTAAAAGATCTTTTACCAAATGAGAACAAGATCATTTTAGTTCTCAAAAATGTCTCATAAAGTATTAGAAATGATAAAACTAATTTTCAAAATTCTGTTTACTCGTTTTGAAGAACGGCTTCACGTCTGTTCAAAGTATACATCTATATATATTCCAATGATATTTCATCTTAACACGTTTTGCACAATCAATGATGCATCAGAATCGAGTATTGCAAATCGGATTAAATCTCGATTTGAAATGTTAAAATGCATTAGGATCATGCACCTTATAACCTTACTTTTATTCATTGTCTGACAAAATGTGATGGAAATGAAGAACATAATATTTTCATGAAGCCCAAAAAATTTGCTTCATTTTCGAAATAAGTATTTATTCATTATAACAAGTACAAACATAACAACTTAGATTTTCACTTTGAAATTCAAATTTCACTGTTCTCATCCAATACGTCAGATTCGTATCAAATAAATAATTTATTGAAAAGGGAATTGTGCTTATTGTACAAGTTGAAGAATTCATATCAAGCACAATGAGGGTAAAAAGATGAAGCAACTGGTTCGGGTATCGTCGATATGTTCAACCTATATGGTTGAATATTGATTTCTGAGGCTCGCCTGGATGGACCAAAGCTCACGTTTGCATCTCGTACTCGACATGTCGTGTGCGGCTTCAACAGATTTAATTAAGTTTCTTTAAAGTAGGCTGCTAAAAATGATTTTAAACTTATCACTTGTCTGCACGTAGAACAAAGTTCCTATCATTTTTGTAGAAGGGTATAGAAGAATTTACTGAACTGTACATTAACTGATGGACAAAACCGTAAACTCAATAATAATTACTGAACAGTTCAGTATATTGAAAAATGAAATAAATAAAACAAATATTTACTTATTTTAAACATTTTACTTATATTTATGTCTGTCTTGACGATTATTTTTCTTGCTTGTTTTTACTTCTGCTTTTTTTTCTCTAACACATTTCATAAACAAATGCGTGTTTTGAAGAATCGAACTCGCGTCTCCGAGGTGATAGTCTGCCATCTTGTCAGCCGAGCCAGTTCAGTCTACATAACTCAACTGGCAAATGGTATACAGTAGAACCTGTGAAGAGTCCATATTTGTGTCTTTGTTTACCCTGTGAAGAGTCCACTATTTCTTTCTTTTTCTAACCTATGCTTTGGTATGAAGAAAAAAAGGTAACAATAGTGGACTCTTTGCAAGTTAAAAAGGACAGAAAAAGTGGACTCTTCGCAGGTTCTACTTTTTAGGTATTTAAGTTTCACGTAATGCAGATGGCGCCTTTTAAGAATATTGAGCAATTTTTATAAAACAGTTCAGTAAAAATTGTAAAATAAATATGTAATTTATGTTTGTAAACACAACAGTTTTTCACTGACTAAAATAATTCAGATACTGAAACGTAATTTTTACTGTACTTTATAATAACTTTTGTTATGTAAATATTAATGTATATTGTACATTATATAAATTGTGATGTTTTTTTGATTTTTTCCATCAGTTAATGTACAGTTCAGTAAATTTTTCTATACAATTTTACAAAGATTATAGGAACTTTGTCCTACGTGTGCGTATGCGAATTGCTTATCAATGACAAAAACTTCAACTTCGCTTAATTAATAACAGCCGGCAAGTTAAGTTTTGGCACCTGAATTTAAATTACGATTTAGCGGCATGTTCTCCTTATTACGCACCATACACAGCCGTCTTAACTATTCCTGTAGAATGAACGCTATTCGCGTTTGTCATTTTGCATCGTGTAATTAAATCGCGCGGCATTGTCTTCGTTTATGTACTAAGGAGAATGTAATAAAAAATTACGCTCGTTGTGTTATAACTTTGCAAAATTGGGTAAATTTATACAGATAAATGATTGCATGAAATAATTAAATGACAGTGTTTTATCTTCTGAATGTTACAAACAAAAAAACAGTAGAAAAAGATTTAAATTACAATTCTCGATTTTTACGATAAAAATGAGAAATGTAAATTGAATGTGATTCTGTAAGTTTGTTAAAGATGTTGATTCACTGTATTTTTTTAATAAATTAAACTGTTAAGAGGTATAACATTTTCTATTAAATCCTGAGATTTTTATCTATCGACTATATGCGCTGACAGAGTGTTTTGCACTTCTTAATCAAATGAAGATTTAAATAAGATTTGTATCTCGTATTCTATCAAGATAAAACTGCTTGCAATTATATTTTGAAATTCTCTGCAAATTAAAAATTAACGTTTTTTAATTGCATGTTAAATTAAGCGTCATTTTAAGCTGGTCTTCTGATATAAGTGTATTCGAAATTGATTTATCCTTTTAATTTGTAATAATTCATTATTTGGAAATAATACTTGGAAAGTTAAAAGAAAGATATTTCTTTCAACTTACATATTTAATTATAACTCATTGTTTTTTTGGTAACATTTCCGACAAAGTAATTAGTTAATTTTCTATCAAACAGACAGTCTACAATAACCATATCGTCTGAGTAATTTCTAAAGCATTTTTCAGGGCAGAAAGTAAGTTGTTGGTACTTTGCCAACGGCTTGATTAATGGAATTTGATAAGAGTTCAGTACTGATGTTCCAGTTGATCTTCACATAATAAATTTTTTATATATAATATAAAGACGATTACATGTTGAATTTGTATATATTCTTACAAAAAGAATCGATTTTTATATGTTTATTGTTAATAGTCAATAATTTCCGTTTAAAGTAACTTAAGTTTTTTTCCGATAATAAAGATATGAAATTTATTATTTTGATAATGTTTTACGCGGATTTAACGTGTATAAAGCTAACAAATCAGTTGAGTTTATTATGTTATAAAAAGCTATATCAAATTTAATAGAAAAATAAAATTTGTAACATCCTGAAAAAGAGTTATGAACAGTTAGATGATCCAGCTAATTTTATTTTCATCAGATGAGTTGAGGGTTAAAAGCTTATTCTATATGATATTAAATGAATGACAAAACAAGATCTATATTTATATCAATGCACACACGGATTATCTTAGAAATTGAGGATATATTCATGTGCCGACCATATGTATCATATTCATATATATTAATGTATTGAGCTTTATGTTTTACTCGGTATTATGTGACTAAATGGACTATGATAATGAATTATGATTAAATAATAAGGTAAAATATAGACATTAATTTGTTATAAAGAAATTCTGTTAATATTATTTTTTATAATAAAAAAATTGTAATAAATGAACGCACAAAAACGATCGTTTTTTTGTACTTGGCCAGAGACACTACCGTGTCTATTGATAATGTAATATTTCCTCATATTATTATACAAATATAAGTTAGATTAATGTAATGTAAAATTAATAAAATCGTGCACTGTAGAAATGGTAATATATAACTTAATAATGAAATACTATATAATGAAAATAAATTAAATAATGAAATAGCGTAAAAAGAAAATCAACATCATTTTGAAATGAATCATATGGAATGATTAAAAATGGCATCATTAGTGCCAAAAAATGTATATCATTACTTTATGTCGTTTTTAGGATATTTCAATATTAATTTTGAAAATTTAAGTAACTAATTAGTGCTCTCACTCGGAAGCTTTCCAGACCCATTTCTCGGTTTCACCAAAAATTTTGTTTTACATCCAAGTTCGACTAACTAATTAGCATCCGCCTAGTTTATTCTATACCAAGTGTATGCTAATTATGTATGTATACCTTTTACTTATACAGTGAGGTATGTATTAAGAAAACGTTTATTATTCAACGATCGATATTTTAGTAGAAAACTTGTACGATTTCATAAAATTTTGAAAAAAATAAAATTATTAAAATATGCTAAAATTGAATCAATTACTCACAGACTGAAACTCGTTTTAAAATAAGCAGCAAGTTTTTCTAATCAAAATTCGAACATTCTCTCTTTATCAGGGATAAAAGCTACATATGAGGATGACTACCGAAAGTTTTGCGATCTAAACTTCACAGATCTCTTGGCAGGAGCTATATATCGAGGTCGAGAGCAAAACGTGAACTTACTACCTTCCAAACAATGTAAGTAATAAATTGTTATATTAAAAAACTTCTTAAAAAACACTTCAGAATCTATTTGAATGTTCACTTAGAAATCTATTTCTTATTTCTTTTTTATTCACAAATATATCTTATTTTTATATAACCTTAATGAACATCGCTTTTTTGATTAATGAATATATTATGTATTTATCTTCAAATTATAAACACTGTTAGAAGAAATTTAATCTCATTGTCTAAGCTAAATAAACGACTATTCAACACACGTACTCTGTTACAAGGTAATTCACCATCAAATTCATAACTCGTAAAAAAGTGTCTTATACAAAATTCTTCATTATATTATACGCGTGACATAAATAACAATGAAACATTCAAATTATATAAAATGAATTTAAAACTGAATGACTTGAATGAAACATTCAAGTCATATTAAGTCATATTAAATAGAAATCATTGCTAGAAGATAAAATATTAATGCATCAAATAATTATTGCAACGTAACAATTCGGGCAAAGTACACTGACAGTTCTAATATACGAACTGTTTATTTAATTTTCGCAAAAGTCTCTGGAGATGTCTTTTAGAAACTATAATTTTGTACATTTTTCCCCTAGAAATATGAAGATTGATAAGTAACAAAGTTGCAAAGTTAAGATTAAAATGTGGTTAGGGACTTTGAATCCTTAATCATCGCGTCATTGAGATGAAATATTATAAAAAGTTTTAAAAAGCCGTTTGCTATTAAACAAATGCTATTACAACATTCATCAATTTCGTCGATGTTTATGGGTTATTTTTATCCGTTGCTTTGGACACGAGTAGCTACCCTCATCTGTACCAATGTTCAATTAAATTTATTGATAGCTCAAACTCAGTCATCGACCAATCAATGAATGAAATTTTCAATTTTTTCAAAGGGGCTGAAATGCTTACACTACCGAAACCTTAACAAAACATCTTTAGCTATTCAATGTGAATTGAAAATATGTTACCTAATTGTGATTACAATGACTCAGACTGCATTCGGAAAGAGCTTCGTCGATCAATCTTTATCCCTATGACCCCAAGAATTGCTTTTTCATTATATAACTATTTTATAGAATTAAGTTGTTTAATCCAATTTTTCATTATACTCCAATAGATGTTTGTTTCAAATAAAACGAATGTATTACATTTTATTCATGTTTCAAGATTAAGCTTTAATAAACAGTAAGCAAAAAGTATTTCATTTTGTCATTACCAAGTCGTTATTTAGAAATTAGTATCTATTTAGTAATTGGATTAAAATAAGCATAAAATAGCCATACTTAACATCGATTTTGTCGTGTAAACACGGTAGAACATAGAAAGTCGAATTGGATTTTCTCACGATTTTTTGAATTGTGCATAATAGTCTTGAAAACCCATTTAGGTAGACATATCGAAATGCTTTGTTCTTTAATATCTCATTTGACGTACAGTAGAATATCTCATGTGTCATATAATACAATCGATATTGAAGTGAATGGTTTAGTGGTTTGCGATGTGGGTGCCTCGTCAAATAAGGGCGTTCAGCACACAGTTGAGCGCTTTTTATAAAGCCGACTTCGACGATAGAACATGCATTTTTATTTGCGAAGAACCTGATTTCACTGCTTTTAAGAGGGGAAAGCACAATATTTGTTCATATTGTCAATAATGACGCTTCTTATATTTATAACGAAGCTACTTTATAGTAACCTTTCTTGGACCGCCATTTTTTGTAACGAATTTTTGAACTTTATGAAACTTGAACATTTTTGGATAGAATATACTGACCATCTAACGACTATTTTTAGACTTTCAGACACTGACAATTTTTGTTTTATTTTTTTTTATTTTACAAGGTATACCTAAATGATTGTAAATAAATTCATCTAATTCAAAAAATCTTGAATAATTAAATAGATTCATTTGAATAAGATTCAGTCATGGAAAATAGTTTCCTTGTTATGTATATTAGTTTTGTCTGACATTGTTAAATTATATTCGAAAATTATGCGGTTTCATAGAATGATTCGGTCTAAATAACTCAATATTTGGCACTGTTTATTCAACCGCGTAAGTTGAATTATTTGTCGTGAATGGCAAATATAATCGTTAAATATTATTTGTTTCCAAATCGACCTAATATTTGTACGTAAAGGATGTCAAAATAGGACATTGTGCACCAAAGCTGAGACAATAACAATTCAGAACAAGTGGCGCCAAATATATATATCTTCGTTTTTGATATTTGAAGCATACTTTTGTACAAAGAAAACAATTTATTTACGTTATACAAACAATTTCCATTTATAATTAAATAAAAATTTGTGCAAAGAATAATTAATTTCGCGATTAAATTTCGTACAGTAAGGTGTATATATTTTGTGGATGCAGAATTTCATTTTAAATATTATTCACACTTTTTATCAGTACATTTAACATTTAATGCACTCATATTTCATCGTGTCGCTCCTATTTCAGCCACAAAATGTATGATATGAAATGTAGTTTACATACATACAACGCCTGTACATTATATTAAAACAAAATGCGTTGAATATATTTACAAAATATCGAGATTCACTTAAAAATGAAATCAATTTTACAAGCGTTATATATGTAAAACTAAATTATAACACACACTCATATCATGTTAATTCATTATTTCAATCAGAATACGCATTTTAGCGCTCTATTTACAATTTCTAAAATTCTTGCCTGTGTATTGCAGTTGTTGTATAAACACTTATACTGATCTATTATTATTTGTCTTACTTCAATTTGCCATTGTGCATTTTATCTAATAATACTTGACAGAATATATAGCCAAATTCGCATGCGTTTCCACTAACTTTATTAAAATGACGGGATGGAGAGTAATATGGATCGTTTTATTTCGTAAACATTGAGTGAAGCATAAACGTAACAGTTGGAATTTAATTTATTCCAGTGTAACAAGTTTTTGATCAAGAAAAGTACTTTCGCGTTATCAAACTTCCAACTAGCATTGCCATCCAGCTGTGCCTTTCGTTTCTTGAATACATATTGACAAGAAGACTGAAAACTTACAAACAAAAATTGCCTTGCGAAGTAAAAGTCATAAATAGCATCGTTTCACGTCTTACAAAAGTGTGTAAGGCAAATTTGCGTAGAAAGCGGAGACAGTAGGCGAGAGACTTCCCTTTTTTTCCTGATATTCAAGATTCTCGTCGGCCGTCATTCAGCCTTTTTTATTTCAATTTGGTTCTCGCGACAAAAAAAGTGCGCTCTTTTCATTACATTATATGACAGATACGTTTTAATTTGTCGTTGTAAATAACATGAAAATCGAATCGCCGTCGTTCTGATTAAACGCCAACCGTCCGAGTAGTTATTGTCGACAGTGTTAACTTCGTTTGGAGGCGTGCATTTATATTTTGGACGTATGTCATGTGGCTTAATTTTGTTACGTTTCATAAATACATGTTATTTTTCGTTAATGAAAGTTCATATGTGCGCGCAAAATCCGGAGTTCCGATAATTCATTTAAACTTTTTACTGCTCATTTCCGTTAAATTAATTTTGCCTTGCATCTACCTATCAATTAATATTTTTTTCATCAAACTAATGTCGTTATCGTAAAATTTCGATACCAAAGTAAAACACGGGTATTCGTGTATAAAAGATTCTTGTATAAAAGACAATTCTTCATAGATTTTAATTTATTAAATACATTTCGACAGATTTTAATTATTAGTTTTTTTTCTTCTTTTAAGATTGTATAGTAAAGTGGAATACAATAGATTGTGTAGTTTCTCTGAAATTCGTTCTTTTAGAAGAATACTTTTCAGTTATCCAGTTACTTTCGATGATTTTATCTCTGGAAATTCGGTCGCGCTATCAGTTTCTTAAAACGTTAATCGAGTAATAATGTTTTAACATCAAACAGAACAGTGAATACTTTTCAATTAAAGACAGAATTTCATTTATGTTTATTCTATTTCACTTTTCTGGATGTATTATATACGAATGATTATTCTTCTCTCTTTTATGATAATTGTATTGTTTCATTAGATTAAATTAATTCCCTCGGTTATTATAAATTTAATGTTTAACTTAACAAAGGTGCACTTGAATATGTTTTTTATTAACTCTCTAAATTTGAATAAGTGAAAATTTCACTTATTTGCTGAGTGAAACATTTTTTCACTTCAAAAAAGTCAAAATTTGCACTTATTTGTAAGTGAAAAAATTTTTTACTTCCAAAAAAGTTAAAAATTTTACTTATTCATAGGTGAAAGAAAATTCATTTTTCCAAAAAGTGGAAAACTACTTTTTTATAAGTGAAGAAAATTTGACACTTTGAAAAAAGTCTAAATTTGTACTTTTTCATAAGTCAAATGAATTATTGACAAGCTAGGAGTGCATTTCTCAATTAAGTTTTGTATTTTAAGTGATAGACTAGTATGGTGGAGAAGACATCGGACTATCACCTTGGGGACCTGAGTTCGATTCTCGGAGAAATAGAATTTTTTCACTAGGATTTTCATTATATAATATAAAAATAAAAAAGAGAATAAAAAAGAAATATAATAATTATAAAATATAAATTATATAATGAATGAATATTATTTTAATAATAAATAATTTTTCACTCTTTTAATAAGTTAAAATTCACTTTTTCTAAATAAGTAAATATATTAATAATATTCTCTAAATAAGTAAAAATATAAATATTTTTCTGACTTTTTCAATAAGTAAATATTCACTTATTGTGGTTGGAAAACTCTGGACTCGATCAAAAAGTGAATATTCACTCTAAATAAGTGAAATTTCACTTATTTAAATTTAGAGAGAACAATATACCAATAAAGGTATACGAATCATTATTTATCTATAATGAAACAAATTGATGGGAGGATGAAGTTGGCTGAATAACACGATTTGCCAATTTCAGACCTGTCAGTTTATTCCTCTGCGATTGGTTGACTTTAGGCACAATTTGAGAATTGAATTTTGACACTTCAGACTTTTTAGCAATTTTAAAGAGTCACATACATATAAATTAATATATGTGAAATATTGAGCTTAAAAATATAAACATAACCAAAATGTCAATCTCATATTTATGCATTTTTATTGAAATAATAAATTTAAATTTGTAATAGCCTCATATTTAATTTATCACTAAATTCAGTCGACTATCGGTCGAAAATGTACAAATGGCCAAAGATTAAATTAACTAAAGATACTTTTAATCACATTTTAAACTCGAAATTAATTTAAATACTTTTAATTTAATTTAATTTTTTTTATATTTTATATTTGGGTTTTTCATCCTGATTGACGTTTAGTTTCTTCTCATGTCCGACTGATTCTTGTAACACATTATATTTATTAAAATATACAGTAAATAATTTTGTTTATTAAAAATATAAAACAATCAGATAAAGCGCGTTAGCTAAAAAAATTAATGACAAAATATCCTTCTCTAAAAAATCATTTAAATTAAAGTCGAATCATTTGCTCTGATTTTATCAGCTACCACTTCAAATCAAAAGTCTAATAAAAACAATCTCTTGTCGAATTCGTCCTGTTGTAAACAAGAAAGCGCAATTACAGGAAAAATTATTGATCGATTTAACAGACGGTGACTTTTGTTTCCTGATAATTGGTGACATCTAGTGGAGGGATGTTCCAAACAATTGTTCCAAAACAAAAATCGGGACAAATGAGAGAAACGAAATACGCATTAGAAAGAGAAGTGTCTTGTGCGTAAATGTTTTTTCAAATGACGAGAAACGAGAAGTCACGCTAAAAATTAATTCGAAAACTACGAAGTAAAGAGAGCTTCATTTTTATATATCTTCAAGCAGCTTTTTTTGTTCGTCCAGTGAGAGACTTCGTAGCGAATGCAGTAACTGCTGCAGATAACGCGATATCAGTTGCTCCTGCTTTTATCCGAGAACTGGAACACACGTAGAAAAGAAAGCCGACAAGCGGCGACTTTGTCAAAGAGGATTTTTATTACGCGTTCAATTATTTTTCACCAAATGCAGACGCTAGATGTCGACTGCTGCAGTGTTTTCTGCTACATTATCATGTGCATCAGTTTGAACAACTATCTATCGAAAAGTTATCTCTTTAATTTAAGTAAGAGAAATGGAGAAAAGAATTTTCGTTTTCTCGGAGATTTGATTTACTCGGTGGGTGTGAAAGATAACATAAATGGAAAAAAAACAAGAAAAATAAAATAATGAAACTTAGTATAATTTATTTTTTATTTTATTTTATTCAATTATTTATATTTTAATTATGAGATACAAATTAATTGCGATTAATTGCTTGTTTTATTTAATGTAGAAAGACTTTGTCTTTGCGTGTTGCAAAGAAAAGGAATTTCCAAGTTTGCTGTGTGAAAAAGGCAGAAGGTAAAATTTATCCTGTTTAATGAAAGAGAATGTTTTAAGTAAATAGTCACTTTGCTGCAACGATGTTTTTGATTTGAAAAATAAGTTAAACGCTTGCTTTGATCAACGTTTATAGAGTACACACTTATTTTATTGATTATTTTATTTTACATTATAAATTTATATTTAAAGAAAAGTACATAAAGCGGCGTTGATCACGTGAAATGTACACGAAAATGAAAACCGCGAAATGTTTTGATTTTAATGAAAAACATAAAATATAAAGGTCTTCTTTGTAGTTTTATACATACATCTATAAAAGAAAGAAACACAAACTGACATGACTGAACTCGTGTAAAAGAAATTTGCGGTCCAATTGTGAAATTTTAATTACATTTTCAGCTTGTTTAAAATTACTTTGCATTTTGAGAAATATAATTATTTAAAATATTTGCAAAATTAGTCAAAGAGATTGTTCAATGATGCAACTGATTTAATAAAAATGCAATTAAAATGTGTCTTCAACGACCTTTTATAACTAATGAAACTCACCATGAGAATTTAATTGTATATATGAATTTTAAATTTAATAAAATTTGAAATTAATAGACATTTCGTTACTTAATATGAATATGTTTATTAAATAATTTGCATGATGAAATTGAGGTAATATGATAATACAAAAATTGTCATGGTTATATTCAAGGAGTTTTTAATTATTACAAATATTCCCAGTTTAAATTACACATTTTACTTCCGTGAATGAAAAATCTTAATAAACCACATAATTATATGTAAACAATTTATTATTACGTAATTAAATTACTGTAAAATTACAACAAAAGCTCTACGAAATAGAAATAAACTAGAGAAGTTTAGCAGCAAAATTTAATTAACTTTATAGCAGCAACCCTCTACTAAGATTTAGATATCGCATGTGCAGAACGTTTCCTGCGCTATCGTTAAATCTTACTGTAATTATTTATTTATCAACATTTACTATATTGTGTCAATATAATCAAAAAAGTTATTTAAGAATTGTAACCAGTAACTTAATTAAGATTTCAGTTTTTTAGTTAAGTATATATTTTTCAAAAAAATATTTTTTCGAAAACAACTTTGTTATCTCTAACATTTTATGGATAAGATACCCAACAATTTATATTTATATTACATCTACACATATTTTTTAACTTTATAAAAAATTACATTGGAATGAAGAAGTTACTCTGGTATTTTAGTCAAGTGTATTTCTTTGCAAAATATATTTCAAACGAGATAATAATTTCGACATTACATGTCTTACAATCTATTGGTCAAAATGCAATTGCATTGTCTGGAAGGTGTCGCACGCTCGTATAACGTATCTAATTATTTTTATTATGCTGTCAGATAGTGCGCGTACGATGCTGTGATATGCATAGCAAAATCTGTAGTTGCACATGACAAGAATATTAATATTCTTGTCACGTCTAATAATAAAATTAATATGTCTGACGCTAAAGTTAACACGATGAACGCAGTTTCAACTTCGAAATTTGACGTTAATACTAAACGGAAGACTATTTAATATTCTTAAGACAATTTGGATCTAATTGTTATTGACGTGACAATCAATACCAACTTTTGATTCACGATTTTTCGAATTATACATGGAAAATAGGAAATTTCTATTCTAGCAAGTGCTAACCTCAAAACGCTACTGTGCGCATGTTTCTGCGCATCAAACTATTCACCAAGCTATCATATCAGCCAATCACAAAGAAGTGACACGATTTAGCACGACTAAAGTTGTAATTTAGCAAGCAAAATACGCTAAAAAAGCATTAGAAGGGCTCCATTCGCAAAATCCTATTTTTGGTGCGCAATCATAAAATTGTTTAATTTAGTTTTATATTTAATTATGTTACATGGATAATTTTGATTCTGCATTATTCTATATAATTATATTTATACCCTAGGTAAAAATGAAAAATATTAGTATAATATATCATAATATGGTTAAAAAATGGAAAATAAAAATATGGCATTGATATGGCTAATGAATCACTCCCATGTTACCGCACTTCATTTTTACGCAGGATTTTTCTTGTAATCCGGTTTCAGATAACTAGTATATTTAATCAATTAATTAAATTAATAATTAGTTTTTAGTAGATTTACTTACATGTAAAGTCCATTACAAGAAATTTTATTTATATTTGAAATATCATAATTTTATCGAGTGTTTTTTAGCTGATACGAAATGATATATATTGAAGTAAAAAAACCCAAAGAGAATTTGATTGATACATCACATAAGACATTACGTTTCCTCTGTAACAGACATATAACAAAAAATAAGAATATCTTTTCCTTTTTACTTTAAATTCATTATACTCAGTATGCAATATTCTTAAAAGAATCTATTAAATATAAATTCAATTTGATTTTCTTATTTATGACCAATTAAAATATCGAATTAAATTTGAACTAATCAACTCACGCAAGATTAGTAATTAAATTACAAGATGTACTTTTTATTTCAATTTCTCGTCTGATATATCTTGCGGTTCTTGAAGATCTTAAATAATTCTTTCATGACAACTTCTTGTGAAATAACTTTTATATTAGCAGAAATAACTTTTTTCATTTCCTGTTACACATAATGTATGTTAGCACCGATTTTCCGAGAATCGTACGTTTTCAGATATAAGCGTTTGCTGAAGCTGCGTATTCATAATAGCAAATAAACATAAAAAATAGAGAAAGAAAAAAAATTTTCTAAACTTTCAACAAAATAAGTCTATATAAGTATCAGTGTGTTTATAGACTAGTATTCGCTAGTATGCATTTTGTATACACAGTAAAAGGTGAAGTTTTTGCGATGATCAACGAAAACAGTTCAGCCTCAATTACAGGTTGAATCGAAGCAAAAAAATATTCCCTGCTCTACTATTTAAAACAGAAAATTGCATTTCTCTTCTGCTATGTTTTCTGTGAAAAATTGAAGAAGCGTTTAAAGAAACACCAAATCTTTTCAACTGGAAATGTATATAACAACCAGTATCAAATTTTCATTAAATTTCACTGCAAAATGACTAAATATTAGCAGCAATTTAGAGAAACAATGTTTATGGCTAAAGGTACAACTTTAAAGACAGAATCTTTCACTTCATATTCCTATGTGCAATCGTAAATATTCATGAAACGTTTAGTAATCGTTCTGTAATGAAATTCAGTAAATCTTGTTGTTGCATATTTTAACATTTGTTATTAACTACGTGATCGAAACTTTGTTTTGCCTAAACGAGGGAAAAATGCTTCGTCACACTAACGGGATTATCACACGAGTTTGCGATGTTCGCATTTAAATACACATTGTGTTTAAATAACAAATGTCTGATTCTCGCGGATTTAAAAATTGATTTCATTCGAGACGATTCATGGGTTTTTTAAAAAATATGAAATATAAAACATCGCCTTAACAATTTATATCTTTGAATGCAAGCGAATAAAAATGATTTTATAAAGCTATTTGATATTCATTAATGTTGATGTCTTTAATGTAATATACTTGAACGAGTAAGAGCGGAGTTTTAAGTTACGTTGATGCAACTGACATGGATTTTGAGTAATATCGTTATCAAACTTTACCTTAAACATACTTGCATTAATTAAAAATCTTGTAATTATTTTATACTTGAAACAATATCATTAATGTTAACATATTGATTATTAATGTTTTCCAGTAAATTATAATATTTACATACACTGTAAGTAGAATATATATATATATATTATTTATATACATTTAGAAAGTTTATGTATTTACAAAACTAAGTAAGGCAGCATATGTGAATAGTTTGGTATAACATTTTAATAGTAATTTCAGTAGTTTGAATATTTAATATTTATCAAACATAACATAATTATTTATGTTATAATAAACAAATAATTCATATAAAACATTATTTGTTATATATAAATTTATTTATATATAACAAACAAACATAAATATTTATCAAACATAAACTAATATATTATATACATATATGAAATACATGCAGGTGTAGAAAATACATAAAAGAAAACATAATTATATAAGTTTGAAAAAAATTGTGTTATATTGATTCAATTCACTGGTTTTGAAATACCGGAAAATGCTATGAACTTGACTTCAATAACTTAGAAGTTTAACTGTTGAAATACTTCCATAATATTGACATCAAAGGTAAATAATACTGATGCTGTCATTAATCGCGTTGTAAAAGCAAATAAATCGATACATTTATATGTTCATGATCATATAATCGGATTGAGTCACTGATAAAATATTTTCTTCAGAGGATATGACGTCACTCGAGAAATATCATGTTAAATGGATATACATTAAATCGTGATCCTTTGCTGGTTTGCAAATAACTTGAGCATTCGTGGTATGCACTGACAAAGAATTTCATATAAGGAAATGAAAATTCGAGATCAATCGGGGGAAAAAATGAAATCAGGCAAAAATGTCACTTCGATCATTGAGTTGTGAGATACGATTGTGCATTTAGCAGGCAGTTTCACGCTTAATATATTTCCGCTTGCAAAATTTCGCCTCAAATGGTCATATAATTTTGGCAACATGCAAAGTTCGATCGAGTGGAAAAAAAATACTTGAAGACTTTAGTGGGAATACATAAAATGTAGTTTAATTTTTTGTACTTATCCGCATGGCTTTCCTTACTTCTAATAAATTTCTTTGTTTGCTAGTGAAAACTTCTATATTTCTAATACACTTCTTCGTCCGTTTTCATTCCCAAATTTATTATGTGCGTCTTAGATGAAAAGTTTTTCTCATTAAATATATGTTCTTCGCGTACTTGCTTGTTTTCATCAGACATAAATGAAAACGTGTCGGAAATCCGAAATGCTGTCGAATATAACTCGTTTTGCAATACGTCAGTGTATCGACCGATGAATTTCGTTTCAAATTGATCCGTACCACTTACAGTTGGAAAAAATACTTGTTCAAACTCTGAGAGATCTAAATGAATTAATAATGATTTATAAAAACAAAATTCAAATGATTTAAACTGAAAATCTTCGTTGCAGATTTGGATAAAAACAAATAATTATTTATAAATTTTTGTTATTATAATAGTTTATCTTTCAGCATACTAATTTTAGTTACTTATAAGCAGTGTTCTTATTAAATGAATTAACTGAAAGCACTAAAAATATATATTTAAACACATCTATGGCAAACAATTTATTTCCACTCGAAATCCTAGTTATTACTCCAAGTTTTTCTACAACGATTTCATGTGAATTGAAAATGTTCATTTGTTATTTGACGACTGGTTCATACGAAACTTCTGTCAAATTTGTTCCATAAAATAACTGGGTGGAAATACTACGATGTATGTAATATAATATTTATATATTATATATTGACACTGTAGTGTAATTGTTATATAGCAAATATTGATTCAATAACGATGTGGTACTCATGTTTCTGTACGAGATAATAGTCAGATGTCAGACACTTCCGGAGGCGAATGTAAAAGTAAAAGAGATTTCTATTATAGTGGACTATTTTTTTACGGCATTTAAAAACTGCGAGTATATTTCAACGAATTGTTAGACTAACGGCTTCGGAAACAATTATTATTCGTTGCAAGGCTGTTGATTAGAGTTGTAAAATATATGTTTCATTTACTCTACAATTTGGAAATTTATTGTAAATTAGTAATAGTAGGTGCAATTGTATTTTGAAATGTAAATTCAAATTATCGCAGATATGAACAGAAATATCCATTCAATAATTGACACAGACAAAAAATGATTTCGAATTAATGACTGAAATATTTATGCATTAAGTAAATTTGCGTTAAGTATTCAGAATTCACTTACGAAATTATTCAGCATTGGTTTAATAAATTAGAATTCCATAAATGCGAATATCGATATTTCTCTTTTGAATTTCACCATTTTCATGATTAATTACTAAATGCAATTAAAACATATAAAATGAATGTTCATTATTCATACTTTAAACTAAGTTCATTATTATTATTATTACAATATACGAAGTATGAATAAAATGTAAAAAATAAAATCTTGCAATTTGATTGTTCAGATCAATCATGTAAAATTAAAAGTTCAAGTTCAATAACCCTTTCACAGTAGTCTATCCTTAGAATACTAGATAAAGTGACTTTAAATGTAATTTCTTTTTATAAAAAGTAGATGAAAAACTATAACAAAGCTGATTCTTAATTGACCTGAAAACTTTGTTACGATCCGCACATAAAAAAAGAATAGCATATTTAACGTGAATGGTTCGTCTTTTATGTGGTAAATAATGACATCATTTTACTATCACGCGAATCAATTACAGAATGATTTTGAACTCAATTTGGTAAATATCATAATTCAAGGGTTATTGCATGAAAGAATGACTTCAAGTGTTAATACTGTATTATAAAAAACCACAATTTCTCATCAACTGAATTTAAAAATTACAACAAAAATGATCCAATAAACAAAACACCTGTTTTCTATGGTTAGAAGTAAAAATATTACACTAAGAAAACTCATAGAGTAAAATTTATTAGCATTCTAATAAAACTGGGATACTCTTGCTCAGATTTTAAATAATATAATTTATTTTATCTTTTTGATTAACATCTATACTAAATTTATTAGGCAAAATCATAAATTTAGTATAGATGTTAATGAAAAAGATAAAATAAATTATATTATTTAAAATTTGAGCAAGAGTACCCCGTTTTATTAGAATGCTAATAAATTTTACTCTATGAGTTTTCTTAGTGTATTATTTGATCTAAATATTATTAATAAAAAAGGTTGTGCTATAAATTAAAAAAATAAATCTTACCAGCACGATAAGAATAATCAATATTTAGTCTTACTTTTATTATAAAATAAGTAGGAATGTTTAACTAAAGCCGTTTAAATCAGGGCATCTCGTTATCGGTCTATGAGCTAAAGAATGTTTCGTTTTACTGCATAAATAGGCAATCAAGAAACACTTACTGCAAGAACATGTTGACGCCGGTTATTTCCATAGCCCGTTGCACGGCTTTCCAGCTGGACATCATCATGTACCTCTGCTTCTCCGTCAGAGGCATACGCGGATCCTGTTTGGGTTCTGGCGGTTCAGGCTGTTTTTTGCTACTCGCCATTTTCGTAAGCTCGCAGCCCATTCTGACTGTTGTTTTGTCTTTGACGAAAGAAAACAAGAACTTTGCAAAATCCACCAAAGGATTAGCTTGTTTGAATTGCAAAAAGAAAAAAAATTTTGGAATCACTGGTCCAAGTTTTGCATCACCTACGAACCATCTTTTCCAAGTTGGTATTATACCTTGTAACCTATATATTTATTATTGAAAAAAAAACCTTGCGAGTTCTTGGATTAAGGGGATGATGTATGTTCTATTAGCGGTAAATGACCATTTTGCCTAGTGCGTGTTTCGTTACACGTGCGTTCCATTTAGGTGAACATTGTGTACACCGAGTCCTTGTCTGGCTCGAAATCGCGTGCAACACGGCGTCCGAATGATCGATTTACGCGGCTGAAGACTCATCACCAAGCGCGACAGACAAGATGTATACAGAGACGGGATCTACTTCTATTCACACCTGCACCTTCACACGCCCGGAGATATACGCGCACACACACATGCCTCGTTTCACCCACAACACATCGCTTCAGATAGCTCAATGTGTATTCAGGCTTCAGAGTTCTCTAAAGCGTTGCTACGTTGATTCTGCAACACCAAATCTCTTTTAGAAATAGATATCAATAGTCTTGCAATTGGAATCCCCTCGTGATTCCAGTTTGGTGTTTTGTTCTTCGCGTGAAAATACGTGGTTGCGTTTAAGTTAGCAAGTGTGTTGATTTTGCATTCCTAGTTGCAGGCATTTTGAAACTGCCTGTTGGCGCCTGTACGATGATAAGCAGCTCGACAAGCACGTCGTGCGTGTTGCCCACGGTGCAAACGAACTGAGACTGAAGCGCCCATAACAAGCGTTCGCTTGATCCCAGCGCAGGCGCGTGTCGAGCTTTTTGCTTATATCTTCTCGACACAGACCTACGAGTCGCCATCCCTTTTCGGTGGACTGACAACGAAGGTCGGTACGATGGCATGTACGATGAGATATTAATTGTTTCTGCCTCTGTACATTCCAAGTCCATCTTTGCCTACTTGCTCGGCAAATTCGTATGCCAACTGTCTGTTCAGCTTTGGGTCTCTTTTTCGACGGATATTCTGTAGGGGACACGCTTGTCGTGAGAGCTCATTATCATTGTTAGATCTGATATTGATTTCATTCAGAATTTGATCGGATTAAGATATTAAAGAAAGTAACGCTGGTATGGATGTAATGCCGGTTAAATATTCTATAAGACCTTTCAAGAACTACCAACATAATTGACTCGGGTTTGGTAATTGCAGTGGCTTCTAACAAAGACAAACCGTCGATTTCACAAAAGGGCGATAATCTGTTTATAACTTGAGTGTAAATAATGCTAATAGCGAGTCGTGTTAAAAGTTTTAACTTGACTTGTTTTTTAAGCATTGATCTTTAAGTTTAAGATAATTGAAGTGTTGTACATTTTCATGCTTGAAATTGTATTTGAATTATTCAAATTATAGACATGAAATAAACTTCTGAGACGTATTGTTAGAACATAATCAAGACGAATACATTAAATATTAAATCAAATTGCAAGTATAGCAACTGAGTTTCAATTATATATTGAATTAATTGAATAGTAATTGTTATATTTAATGATGAAAACTCAATAGATGCGATTGGAAAATCTATTTGTATACTTTCCACAGGGTTTATTTCTGTAAATTACGAATAAATAAATGACAAAGCAATACAATTTAATCAGTTCAAAAAGGAAAAAACATTGCTTTTTGTTATTGTACATCTGAGCCAAACTGTTCTTTATAATTTTTTTAATACAAAAATAGAGATATTATTTTGTGACTTGAAAATGCCTTTGTTTCAAACTGTATTAATTGAGATATACAAAACTCAAATCTGAACGTGGATACAATGCATAACAAGAGTGAATACAGATGAATATAATGTTTTGTAATATTTCTAATTGAAGATATTTGAAACAAAAGTTGTATTGTTTTTGCACAAATTGGAATGAATACAATTAGATATTTTTAGAGTGCGCAAAAATCGATAGAAATATAATATCATTGATTCTATGAGAGAGAATAATGTCTCACATAAAAGACGATATATTACGTAAATCTATTTAAATGTTATTATTTACAAATGGTCCAGCTTAGCTTTGGATTATGTAAGTGAAATTAGCACATTATTGTTTTATTCAAAGCTTATTAGAATCTATTTTAAACTCTATTTCAGAAATCCTCCGATAATCAAGATTGAGAGTATCAGTCATATTTTGACTGTCACGTTTACGTCTATGTTATATAATTGATAACTGGTCGTAGAACATCCGAGCCACCGCTAATGTGATATTGTTGATGAGTAGTTTCTAATTAAACTCGCTATTACACACTATAACCACTATATTTAAGGAAAATATGGGAATTAAGTGTTTGAATTATAAGACATTTATATTTTACTAATGCTCCCGTATGGAAACAAATATAAGTCAAAATATATGTCAAAATATATAACTTTTTACCGCTAAAATATATTTCAAATATATCTTTTATATGTAAATATATTTTTACATATATTTTACAAATATAGTTTTACTTATGTTTTTAAAAATATATTTCAGAAATATATTTGAAATATATAACTTTTTGCCAAAAATATATGTGACATATTCACATATATTTTTGCATATATTTCGAAATATATTTTCTACCGTTAGAGCTACATTATGCATTATTTTCGTACACTATGAGATCTTATATTAAACAAAAAATAGAGAAAAAATTCATGCAAACGCGAAATTTTATAAACTATTCAAACCAAATTCTCATAATTGAGTGTATAAGTTCTAAAAATTGAGCAGGAGAAGACATGATTGAGTGTTAATGTCGAAAAAGATCCGATAATTTTTATAAGGAGATCTCTAGGGATCATATTATTAGGACATTCTTTTCATCGTAACTTCCATATCTGAGTAAAGTTAAATGTAACCTCACTTAATCGGCAAAATCATATTCGTCTATAGAAACTGATATATCTGTGAAATAGGATAGTTAAATAAAATCAATTGAATTATAAGAATACAAACTTTATATGCTTTTTTGGAGTATATTATAAAACCAATTTGTACGTCGACCTATAAACGGTGTATGTCTTATAGGGCGATATTACGTTGTGAGAATATCCTGTTTGTGAAAATTTATAACGTTGTCTGTACTATGGAGAAGAGTATTTTCGTAAAAACACATTTGTCTTTTTCTTTCATTTTGTATATTAGCTGATTTACGTGAAGTTTTAGGCGCGCAACGCTGATTAAACTCTTGTTTTTATTAAAGTGTATTTTTTCTCTGAAAAAACAATGAGATGTGTTACGTCAATCTCGGTGAACATTTTGCATTTGTTCTATATAAAAAGTGAATTTTATAAAATAGTTGTGAATTTCATAAAAACTATTGTGTTTAAAAAGACGGATTTTTTAATAACGATACTTTTTTAAAATACACGTTATACTAAAATTTATTATAAATATACACATATTATATTCTAATGTAATTAAAAGTTTTCTAAATAGTTAGTATAACCATATATTATTATATTAATTAATTAAAATGTGTTATCAATATTACATTATACGAAGATTGACAACATCATAATTATTACATAAAATGTATATCTGAAATTTAATTCAATAAAATAATACTCAATATAAAAAGATTTTATTTTTAATTTTACTGTATTTACTTTTGAAATATTTGTTAAATACACATTTAATTAATTAATTAATAAATTTTAACTTCAGTTAAATTCACATCTTATAATAATGCAGTTAGCAATCCTTTGATAGTTTAAATAGGTATTGTTTATCTTCATTTAGTGATAATGATGATTACTATTATATAATTCATGTTCTAAATGAATAATTTAAAGCCGCTATTGGTTACTTCCAATTCTAAAAGCTTAATGTTAATAAACAATTCCAATGTTCTTTCGACGCAAATGATGAAGATCTACGTAATATTGATCACACAAATGCCTCTTAAAAGAGTCCGTGAAAAGTAATTTTATTTCATTTTAATTGTTTCCATATTAAATTAAATTTCTATTCCTCTATAAAAAACGTAACTAATATTGTAACTTTATTATATCATTTTTACTATATTCACAACAGTCAAAATCATATTGAAATAAATCGATTGAAACACTTTAAATGTGTTTTTCATGATACTCGTACTACAGCACTTCTCGTTGGCTAACAGTTATTTAATTATTATACATATTAATTTTTTAATCAAAAGTTTTGATTGAAAGTTTAATAGGTATTTAGATTCAAGTTTGATAGCTTTAGATTGTCCAACGCCTTATAGTGTTAGTATTATTATTGATTTGAAAACTCGTTATCATAAGGTTTATACGACTTAGCAATCTTACAAATGTCAGATTATTGAAAGCAGAATCAGCCGTAAACCACGAGTTGAAGTTCTATACGATATTCGAGTAAACAGAAAATAATAGAGTGGAGAGAAAATGATAAATAATGTTTAGTCAGCAAATGCATTTCATATTATTAGTGAAGAGAAGGAACTAATGATCACAGCACTTGCATTACATGATGAAGTTGTGAACAACGAAATTTGAAACATTCGCATAGATTTTCTGTCAGGCTTGAAGATTAACATATTGACATAATGTCCGATAGGTAAAATCGATTATCGATATGAAGATAATCGTTGTGATTTCGTATCATTTTTGACATGAGATAAACGTGAAATCATAATCAGTGCATGAAAATACTCGTCATATTAATGCAATGAATTCTGATTATCGCTATTCAAATGTTGTTAATTAACAACTCAAATAGGTATTCAGATGTCAGTCTATAAGTTGAACATAGATATAAATTCCGCGCAAGGATTTTCTCGTTGGTTATTTTCAAATCCATTTTAAACATTACCAAATGTGTTGTTGTTCATGTTTTATTAGTTGTGTTAGTTTGTTCAAGAGTACTTGAAAATTCTCATAGCTTTTTATGCCACGCTGGAATTTTCAATCCATTTGCTACTCGAGAATAGTTTAGAAAAGTTGCAGATTGTACGATCTTTGTGTGTTGACATTTTCACATAAGCTGATAGCAAAGCAAAGTTTTTAATATTGACATAAATTGCATATTAGTTGGCGATACGTAGATTCGCATTGTGTATGGCAGAATCCATTCTACATTGCAGTAAATAAACGATGTTTTTGGTTTCGATAAACGAAACATTTTCATTGAGAGCTGACAACTACGGCTATTTTTGATAGCAATATTGACTACCCTTATCCTGACTACGTATTTGCAAAAAATTCCATGCGGAGAGTAATTTTTTATCGTTAGCGAGACTAATTTAGTTTATTACATTGAAACAAAAATAGTCGTTATTTATATTATTCGTCTAACATTCAATTTTTTGTTGCAGTTTTTGATTGAATTGAATTATCAAAATACATCTTCATAATGAAATCTAGAAAAGTAATTTATCTACTTCAAAATAAATATGGAGATATTAACAAATAAAAAAAAATTGAACGATCATCAAAGTAAATGAAAAATGGTTTAAATTAAAATTGAATTTATATACACGGAAAGAAATAATATATTAAACATTACAACGTTTTTGATTAATCTTGTCGCCAAAAAAGTGACTTCGTGTTATTTAAAACGTTGTTGTTAAAATGAACAACGTATTTTTGAAAATGTG
>JABFPJ010000730.1:0-34209 GCA_022817425.1 Gryon sp. ZL-2020 | reverse complement strand
ACACAAATTATTTGAATTGCGCGCCAAATTATCGTATGCCAACTTCCGTGCACGATGTGAGGTGAATTTCGTGCACGTCGCGAGGATGTGCACATAGCGAATGTGCACTTTGAGGGGTTCGAGTGTACGCCAATTGTTTTCAAAGATATGAAAATACATAGCGTATAGCATGTTAAAGATAGTGGGTAGATTCAACTTACCAGGTTAGACTAAACAAATAATCAGATCGAATTCATGTTCGATTATCCCGTCAGTGGTCGCGCATCGGTCATTTCAACCGACGAACAAAGATAACCGAATGGCGTTTTTGTTGATAAACAAAGAGGTCAGAAATATACGCGCCCACTTACGGGTTAAATAATTTATAGATTATTTAGTGACATTACTAAATCATCACTAAATAATCCAGTCGAACTTTGAACATGAGTTCGATTGGATTATTTGTTTCATTCCAAACATGCCATAAAATACTAACGACAGTGTTTAACCCGTAAGTGGGCGCGTATATTTCTGACTTCTTTGTTTATCAACAAAAACGCCACTCGGTTATCTTTGTTCGTCGGTCGAAATGACCGATGCGCGCCCACTTACGGGTTATTGTTCACTTCAAACATACTTTCGAGTTTTCGACAAAGTATAACAAATATAAATTTTCATAATTATATTTTTTAATATTTAGATATTATATATTTCTGGTGAAATAATAACTAGCCATTATAATGATTATATTATTTAGTACTTATACTTTACACATTTTTAAGTAAATAATATAATTGCGGTTAATGTGTTCTTAAATTATGTAAAGCATGGTAAAGACAGAGGGTATTTTTTTCAAGAATAAACAAAGATAAAGAGTAATATATTATTTGTTTCAGTTATTTATACATTGCAATATTCAGCAATAATCGAATGGCAATACTATTTATATATTATTACAAACAATGGAAAATAATAATTCTTTTTGTTTACATTTAAAGTTTATTTGTCAAGGTAAATTGTGTATTGTAAATAATAAATGTATAATAATTGTGTTATTACCGATAATCAGTCAGAAAATAAGAAAATTAATAATAGAAACAAAGTCAATATTTCACATCATAAAATTTTCAAACAATACTTCAACATTCAAATAACACTTATTCAGAATCACAATTATTTAAAATATTATTTTATTTCAAATTAAAACATATATTTAATTTCATTTCACAACTACAATACGCTAGGCAAGTAAACTTATCTGTCTTTGTTTACATTATATGTAAACATGAATGTTTCTCTTTGTCAGGTGTATTATTTTCAGAGATATTTGTCTAGCGTATTAGTAATGATACATTTACTATTTATAATAATCCATGCTTAATAATAATGATTCAAAGTTAAAAATCGCGCCTTGCTTATAAACCAGTAACTAGAAATAAAGAAAGAGAAAGTTTGATAAGAGTAACAATAAGCAGAATAAAGACAGAACTACAAACTCTCTTTCCAAAACAATATTTTCAGTGTATTTGTAACCTCTGTGAAGTTGGCTACTTTGTAAAGAACAAGGTGGATTGGTTGGCGTGGGTCGGCAACGCTTTGGCAAAAGGCGAGAAAAGAGTAAGCAATAGCAGCAAGTAAGCAGCAAGCAGAGTTTATGTGTGTGTGCGACGCGGAGAACGGGGGGGACAAGGAAGGTTTGCTCGCAATTCAGGACAGTCGTGTTGACGGTGTGTTCTCGGGCTGAATTGCACGTTCGGAGTTAAAATTGTGGTTGTGCCTTTCGGGATCGGCGAAAAGTTGAAGTAACTCGAAAGAAAGCAAGTTGTGCGATTAGCAGCAGCAATTGTTATTGCCAAAAAAGAAAAGAAAAAAAAAACTTAAACGTCAACAATTACGAAGGACACTGACAATTGAGCTGAGTTTGAGGAAGACAATCGAGGAAGGACGAATCATGTTGGCGGAGAAAGTTACGACGTCGACGATGTCGCGTGAAGTGACTTTGTTTTGAAAATTGTTACATTGGTTGTGTTGAGTGAACTCATAGGTTTGTTGCAAACGACAAAAGTGATCAAGTGAGCGCGCGGCTGAGGCCTGACAAGTGAATGGCAATAACCTAAAGGACCCGAAAGCGGCGACATGGGTGAAAAAATTGACTCAGACTTCGAGTTTCAGCCGCCCCCCGAGGCGCCCGTGTTCGAGCCAAACGCGGATGAGTTTGCGGATCCGCTCGCTTATATCGCCAAAATCCGTCCGGTTGCGGAGAAGTCGGGCATTTGCAAGATCAAACCACCGCCGGTGGTTTGTCCTCTTTTCTTTTTTTTTTTTTTTTTCTAGTGTTTAAATCACCAGCGCGCTCTCCTTTCTGATGACTCTCGCAACTCCCACGCGACCAAAACCAATATCAATCAATTTTCCAGATGCTTTTCGTGCCGCTGAAAATGGCCGTTCAACTCAAACTAAACTTTAAATGCTTCTCAAAAGATGATTATCATTATCATGATAATCAAATAATAGCGATTATTATTAATGACTTAATGCAGTCAGTTTGTTGAACAATATTTTCAATTACAACAGCGAAACAATCGGACTCCCCTCTTTTTCTAAGCCCGTCCTTTCTTTTTCAAAGGAAACACACGCTTCCATCATTTTTTGTGTGTCTTCTTTTCTTTCGCAAACAACAATTATTTTATTTTTATTGTCAAATATAAAATAAACTTTTTTTTTCTTGCGTGAAAAAAACAAAGCATTTTTTAACGCGGAGATATCTGCCAATGTTGTACAACAAAGTTGCATAAGAATCCAAATGAATTTTCAGGGCATGTTCTTTTATTACGGAAAATTAAAGCCTCCACGCTTTTTCCGTAAAACTGCGTTTGCAGAATTGTTCAAGATTGAATTTGTTTAAAAAAGAAAGACAAACAAAATGATTTCAAAACAATTGAAATCTGTCAATTGTTGTAATGAAATGAACTGCAATGTCGTTGAGTTTGTTTGTTGTTGTTAGATTTACGTGACTACGGCAAAAATGGTCAGATAATTTTGTGTAATGGCGTCAGTATGACTTAATTCGAGTTTAATTTGCTCTGTTGCGCGTCAAAATTGTATTTCATTTAATACTCATAATTATTAACATTAAATGTGGGATTTTCAATCCAAAACGTTTAATTTGAGTGAGCTACGTTTAATATAGTCGACAAACACAAAAAAGTACTTATTCGTTATTCATTGTGACGACCGAAGTTTAGACGAAATGATGAAATGAAATACGGACAGACACAAGCGATGCACTTTTTGTTTGTTTCATCGACTTGTCATTCTCAACGATTTGTCGTATATGATTTATGATTGTGTATTGTCAAAATTGTTGTTTAAAAAAAAACATTCTTTATATACATACATTTATTATTAGGACATTTACGTAATATAATGTAATTTGATTAAAAGCAATTGTATGATTGTAATAAACATAATTTTGCAGTAAATCAATATATTAATCATGAAAATGAACTATTTTGGAATTATCTATTCCAGTACAAATGTTTACATCGATTAAAAATACAGAGCAAAATAAACAACTCGGCATTTTTTGTCTAGCCTTTTATAATGAGTTTATCTTTTTTTTATACAAATAAAATATACACATTAATATAATTGGATATTTTTTAATTTGATATTGTGATGCATATTTTCAGAATTGGCAACCTCCTTTTGCCGTTGACGTGGACAAATTCAAATTTGTACCGAGGATTCAGCGATTAAATGAACTTGAAGCAAAGACTAGGATTAAACTTAACTTTCTTGATCAGATAGCAAAATTTTGGGAACTCCAAGGATCGTCGTTAAAAATTCCACTCGTAGAGCGCAAGGCTTTAGATTTATATTCATTACATAGAATTGTTACTGACGAAGGTAAAAATATATATTCTAAATAAAATTCTTTAAAGAAATGTTAATTTTATCTTTCTTAGATCAACTTTGTGTACATTTCTTTTATTCCATAAAATCTTGCAATTTTATCAGGTGGAATTGAGGCAGTGACAAAGGATCGTAAGTGGGCAAAGATTGCGAATAAATTGGGTTATCCATCCGGTCGCAGTGTGGGTAGTATTTTGAAAAGTCATTATGAACGAATTTTATATCCTTTCGATGTGTTTAAACAAGGCAAAAATCTTCAAGATATCGTAAGTTAGTTACTGTAAATGAAGGTACATAACTCAAAAAAGAATACAAAAATAATCATTGTTTCTTCTTGTTTTGTTTCATTATAGAAAATTGAACCCGACTCGGAAGTGAATGAGAAGAAAGATCGCGATTATAAACCCCACGGGATCATTTCGCGTCAGCAAATAAAGCCGCCGAATGAGAAGTTTTCGCGTCGTTCAAAACGCTTTTCCGGTCAGGATGACAAGCTGGACACGGCAATTAAACAAGAGGATTGTAAAGAAGAGTATGACTCTGACTGTGACAACAAGAAGAATATCCTGGAGAAGGACAAGGAAAATAGTAAAGAATTGAAAAAATTACAATTCTATGGAGCTGGTCCTAAAATGGCTGGCTATAATACAAAGGAGACAAAATCCAAGAACAAAACACGGGGTGTCAAACTCGTTTATGAATTTGATCCGGTACATATCGATTTTTTCTTGTATCTCGAGAAAAGCATTTAATTATATTTCCAATGAAATGAATCAAGTCAAAATAACGAAATATTCAGATGAAGATTATTTTTCAAGATAATTATCAAATTTAATTGATTGTTTTCATGATAATTTTTATTTAAAATAATATACTCTTATGTAAAGACAAACTGAAATCGCTTTTTTGAGTAATGTATTAGTAGAAAATGAAATTATGTACTAAACGCTAATATTTAACTTTAAATTATTAATTGATATTCAAAGTTAAGAATTACTATTAGACTTTTTGGTACAAAATATTTAATAAATTGAAAATTAAGTTGAACATCTGTATAACTTTTCATTTATTCAGTAAGATAAATTCTCATAATCACAGAATATTTAACAATAATTTAAACGAAATAAAAAGTTTAATTTTATTCATCTGAAAATATGATTTGTAAGTTAATATTTACATAAAATAATAAAATCTAAGCGGAAAATAATTCATATTATAATATTGATTTTCTAACATTGTAATACGCACTTCTATCTTATTTGATAACTTTTAATTAGTATTTTATATCCTCTTAAAGAGTTTGTTTTATTTTAAATGCAATAAAAAAACAACAAAGTGTGTAGTTAATTAACAAATTAATCTTTAAAAATAGTTGTTTATTTAGTAAAGTATCTGTTCAGTTAATGAATCATAAAAAAGTAAAAATAAAAAATTGAAACATAAATAGCAATATACAATACAAAAATACGTTTTTTGTTTCAAATTAACGCTGATTTCTAACTGATCTTTGTTGTTATTATTGTTACATAATCATAAGCCTCGCTCTAATACCTTTGGCTACTATAAGTAGCTGAATATAACTCAATCAATAAATGATTGCTCAAATTCTAGAAAATGTTTATGGAAATGTAGCAAATTAATTTTCAATATTTCAAATAATTTTGTTGCTAAATTGCAAAAATAACAGAAAACAGCGGTATAAAATAGTAAAAGTTTATTTTCTGTTTCTCCTTTATTTGAATTTAACAATAAACATTTGTTGATTTTAGCTTGCAAAGTATATATGCCACAATTGTACCCGAGGTGATAATGAAGAGAACATGTTGTTATGCGATGGTTGCGACGATAGTTATCATACGTTTTGCCTGTTGCCACCATTGACTGAGATTCCAAAAGGCGACTGGCGATGTCCAAAGTGTGTGGCGGAAGAAGTTTCCAAACCAATGGAAGCTTTTGGTTTTGAACAAGCACAACGAGAATATACTTTACAACAATTTGGCGAAATGGCCGATCAATTTAAGAGCGATTATTTCAACATGCCAGTCCATGTAAAAATGCATTTAATAATATTAAATCACTAGAAGGACGATGAAATATTTCACAAAATAAAAAGATATTTTTTTTTTTACATAAAGTTATGAACCAGTTTTCAAATATAATAAATGAATTAATAATAATAATGTTTTACATTTAAATTTGAATAATACAACTTTTTATTCATAAAAAGTTTTATGCCATAAAATTATTTTTAAAGATCAATATCACATTTGTAATGATGTGTTTTTTGAGATGTTTTTCTTTAAAAAACGTTTCATTTTTCATTCATTTTTTCACATAATTACCACAAATATGAAAAGGAAAAAGTGAGGAAGTCAAAACATCAGATTTTCATTTCGGGTCAAAATAATTCATCCTTATAGTGTTAAATAACAAATTATAATTAAATCGTTTATTATTTTTTTGTTTAATATTTTGATTTATAGATGGTACCAACGTCATTGGTTGAGAAAGAATTCTGGCGTATAGTATCATCAATTGACGAAGACGTGACAGTCGAATACGGCGCTGATTTACATACTATGGATCATGGTTCGGGTTTTCCAACGAAAACCAGTGTCAATTTGTTTACGTGCGATCAAGAATACGCCGAGTCATCGTGGAATTTAAACAATTTGCCAGTCTTACGTGGCAGTGTACTTGGTCATATAAACGCTGATATCAGCGGTATGAAAGTGCCCTGGATGTACGTTGGCATGTGCTTTGCGACATTTTGCTGGCACAACGAAGATCACTGGAGTTACTCTATTAATTATTTGCATTGGGGCGAGCCGAAAACTTGGTACGGAGTGCCCGGGGCACAAGCCGAACGATTTGAAAAGTCGATGAAGTCTGCGGCACCAGAATTATTTCATAGTCAGCCGGATCTTTTGCATCAACTTGTTACTATTATGAATCCTAATATTTTAACTCATGAAGGTATATTTCATTGCAATATGTTTTTTATTATTATTTTATGATAAATTAAAGAAACTGATAACATAATAAATGTATTTTAAAAGGTGTTCCAGTATTTCGAACAGATCAACACGCCGGTGAATTTGTTGTGACTTTTCCACGAGCTTATCATGCGGGTTTTAATCAAGGTTACAACTTTGCAGAAGCTGTTAATTTTGCACCTGCCGATTGGGTAATTTCACTTTATTCATGTTTATTTTGATTTATTTATTAATAATATTCTTAGTAATATAAATATTTTAATAATTTATTAATGAGATAGATACATCGTTTGAAAATTGTATTTTACAGCTGAAAATAGGCAGAGATTGTATATCTCATTATTCACATTTACGACGATTCTGCGTGTTTTCCCACGATGAGTTGGTATGCAAAATGTCATTAGATCCCGATTCTTTAGATATCGGAATTGCAATCGCTACTTATCACGATATGCTACAAATGGTCGATGACGAGAAGCGACTTCGTAAAAATTTACTTGAATGGGTAAGTTTTATAATATACCATTTATACAAGCAATGCATTTTTTATAGGCATTTAATTTATTTTAATTATTTTGTATAAATATATGTATACAAGGTATTGGCACTGGTTTCCGTGACTGCGCCGGTCTTCGATATTTAATATTGAAAATTCTATTTCTATCTCTTTCTTGCACATTGTGTCAGAAAACCTAGCTAACGTATCGGAAACTGGTGCTTCTACCGTATATCAATTATTATTAAATTTTACAATAGTAATAAAATTATACTTTGTTTCATTTTATTAGGTTTGTCTTGATTAATGTTTCATTATAAAAATAGTCACTCAAAAAATACTTGTGTATTTCATTGTTTTAATTATTTCAATAGATTTTCCTGCCTTTGTATAAGTTTTTATTTTAACCCGAAAGTGGGCGCGCTACGGTCATTTCGATTAACCGACAAAGATAACCAATTGACGTTTTTGTTGCTAAACAAAGATGTTAGAAAATGAGCGACCACTGCTGGGTTAAGCAAAATTTAAAAAAGCAATTATTCAAAACATTTTCTATTCATTTTTTACAATAAAATTATATAAATTAATTTTTGGTTGTTTAAATTTAATATAATTAGAAAATTATAAAACCAAAAATGTAATATCTTTTTTTTAGAATTCACATCGCAAACAATTAAATTTGATTAAACAATGTATTTTTTATTAAATGTTTTAAAATAGTAACATATGATGTAAATATAAATAATGTATTAATAGAACGCATTATACAACAAGTCATAATTATTCGCAAGCATAAATATAATATCAATACTATAAAAAATAACATTTTTTTATGTAAAAAATATAAAATTATTAATGTTTAAATAAACATAATAAAATATTAAATTTTCAACAAACAATATTTTAATGGCATCAACTGTATGTATTTTTATTTGCTTTTTTTAATCAAATTTTACAATGAAGATACGTGAACATATAAAAGTGAATAAAATCATTGCATTTTAGTTGAACTTAATCATTAATTTGTTGAGTTGAATTTTGAATATGTTATGTAACTGTGATGTCCGACAATTGTTGTAGGTTATGTTTGGTTATGTTTTTGTATCGTGCTCAATTACGTCGCTTGTTCACACGACAATTTTATCGCTTTCGATTTCAACCATTTTAACTCGAAATGTGACTTCATTCGGCAGCTTTTTGTTCTCGTTTTTTTGCTTCTTCATTTTTGTTTATTTGATTTTTCAATTGATTTTGAAATAAATAACAATAATACAAACAATCTTAAAGATTGCTTGAAATTCAAATTTCGCGGCCGCCGTTTTCTTTTTTTTTCTTTCGATTGCAACGTGTGTTGCTAAGCAAATGAATTTTCGTTGATTTGGCGTCAAAATTTGGCAAGGTTATTGAATAGTACGAAACGCGAAAATCTCCTATTCGTATATTTGCTCCGAAGATTTGCATGTGACTGTTGAGGTTATGTTTTTTTGTGCGCCGATTTAGCAGATTTTCGTGCTGTGCAGTTGTTTATTACACGAATTTTTTCAACACCCGAAGGAATTTTAAACTAAATAAGGAAACAATTTTAGCTGGACTAAAAGGCTTTTCTTACATGTTACACTTAACACGTAAATAACTTCTTTTTATTATGAGCCAAATGTACAATATTTGTCGCTTTTTTTTTATTTTTTCATTCTATTCTTTGTTTCGTCTTGTTTAAGACATTTTTATTTAGAATTTTATTTATTTTTTATTCTATTTATTTTTATTTGACTACTATTTTTTGATATTTTGTTGTTTATTACTTGAAAAAAAAAAAAAAATGTTTCAACCGGAGATCATAATTGAAGGTTAACTTTTGATACACAATTGTCAGACTGATTCGTAGAGAATTTATTGTTAATATTTTGCAAATATAAAATTAAGTATTCATGAATTAAATTTGGTTTACTTAAATTAAAATAATATTTTTCGAAAGAAAATAATTATTTTAATTTTATAACAACAAATTTGATAATTAAATTAAATTACTTTTTACGAAGTATAATACTTGGAAATAATGCTTTAAAAATATATTATATATATGAGAGTATTATATTTATTAAGTTTTTTATAATTTATTTCATTAAAAAATGAAAATGAATTAAAATAAAAAATAATATTATTAATTTTATTTAATTGATACAACAGAAATAATTCATGGAAACACAACAAAAGACATTTTCATTAATCAACATTGACAATTTTGCATTGAAATTTCATATGTACAGTATGACGAAGATATGCTTGCTCTGTTTGTGCCTTTGTTTCACTTATTTTTTGAAGCAAAATTAAACAGAAACATACCATATCGAAAATACCAAGCATATTCTCATCGTACTGCATTTATATAAAATGTATCAAACTTTAAATTCAATGTTTACTTGTACAGTTTTCTGTTACCAATAATTACTTTGCCAATGTTAACTACAGTATTATTATTTTATCGATATATTCATTTACTTACAGTTATTTGTTATAATATTTTGATTACTACTAATTTTATATTGTTTCTTTTGAATTACATAAAAAATAAAATACATTTGATTTTGGTCGCAATGATGGTTTGTGTATTTGCTACTCTTGATTGCCATGATGTTAAAGAACTTTCTGAGCGATAAAAGTCAGATGAAAAATCAATTAAACAATCCAAATAATTAAAAGTTTTGTAATTAAAAAATGCAACATAAATATGAAATATCTAAAATGAATTTCAGGGTGTGACGAAAGCAGAATTGGAGGCATTTGAGTTGTTGCCAGATGATGAACGTCAGTGTGAAACGTGCAAAACTACGTGTTTTTTGAGTGCAGTGACATGTTCCTGTCATAGCACACAATTGGTTTGCTTGCGGCATTTCAAGGATCTGTGCGATTGTCCGCCGGAGAATCATACGTTACGTTATCGTTATACACTTAACGATTTACCAATCATGCTGCAGAAACTCAAACTTAAGGCCGAATCGTTTGATTCGTGGGCGACAAAAGTCAAGGAGGCAATGGATCCGAAGGGCGAGAAAATTGAGCTCAGCGAGCTCAAAGAGCTGCTCAACGAGGCCGAGAGCAAGAAGTTTCCCGAGAGCGAGTTACTTACTGCTTTGACAACTGCGGTTCAAGATGCAGAAAAGTGTGCTAGCGTAGCACAACAATTACTTAATAATAAACAACGTACCAGGTGATTAATCGCATTTTATTTTAATATTGGTTTATTATCTTTTATCTAGAATATTCGCTAATTGGATAAATGAAAGTAAATAAAATTACATCTCATTCAATTCAAATAATTCAAGATATAATTTGAAATTATATTTATATCGAGTAATATAAAATAATATTAATGATGTTATCTCTCAATGATGTTTTCTTGTCTATATTTGCTACTTTTGAATGCCATGATAAAAATGAAAATCTGAGAGAGATAAGCCTTGCATTGATACAATTTTAAAATAACTAAAGTAAAAAGTCACAATTGAATTATTGTTTTAACTTTAAAATTCGAAGCGATTCATACAATAGAAGAGATGTAAATTATTCAACGCATATATACATTTTAATGGAGAAAAATGTATTCTTTAAACAGAACAAGGCAGTCAGTTGACACTAAGTACAAACTCACTGTGGAGGAATTAACGCTTTTCTACAAAGAAATCACAAATTTGCATTGTGAACTGAAAGAATCTGACGGCGTGAAGTACATACTCGATCAAGTTTTACAATTTCAAAAAGATGCTGAAGAAATCGAACAATCGGACATCGACTCGTGCGATTTAGAAAAACTTGAACGATGCATTGATTTTGGCGATTCTATTTGTATAGAACTTCCTCCATTAGTTAAATTAAAACAGGTATAAACTAAGATTAATCATTAATAATTCAATTAATTGTTTAAAATTACAATTTTATTTCGTGAATTTTATTTTTGCAGAAATTATCACAAATACAATGGTTGGATGAGTACAAGTCGATGCGTGAGGAGCCAAAGTCTGCGAGTCGAAAAGACATTGCGAGTCTCATTGAAAAGGGAATGTCCGTAACACCACACGCGTTAATTGAGGAAAAATTATCCAAGTTACAAATGCTAATTTTAAGCATTGAAAGTTGGGAAGAAAAGGCAAAAAATTTTCTACAATCAAAAACGCGACAAACAATAAGTGCAATTGAAGCACTAATTCGAGAAGCTGATGACATCGACGCTTATCTTCCAGACTTGGCAACTTTACAAGACACACTCACCAAGGCGAAAAATTGGTGCAAAACTGTGGAAGACGTTCAATCACGTGACAACATCCCTTATTACGATACGTATGACGATTTGGTTCGCAAAGGACGAAATATTCCGTTACACTTAGATGCATTGCCGATTTTGGAGTCGATTTTATCGCAGGCAAAGTTGTGGAAAGAACGAACCGCGCGAACATTTTTGCGCAAAAATTCGCATTACAGTCTGATGGAGGCGCTTTCGCCGCGTATAGGCGTCGGTGTTAAGGCAATGAAGGCAAAACGAAATCGTGGCGAGGAAACGAGCACGGGTGCAGTAGTGGTTTGCGACACAAAATTGGATGACTCGAATGACTCGGCAAATGTTGTTGCGGCATTCAAACTCGCCGAACAACGAGAAATGGAAGCTATGAGAAATTTGCGCGAAAGAAATATCTCAAAGGCAAGGATGGAAGACTCGAAATATTGCGTTTGTAGGAAACCCCGCTTTGGTCTTATGTTACAGTGCGAACTGTGTAAAGACTGGTTTCATTGTAAGTATTTAGGAGGAGGAACTAGAGCAATTTTAGCTATATGAAAAGGAATTAACTCCTAAGTGTATTCACAGGATCTGACAGACCCTGTAAATATACTTTATTTTCCTCCATGCTAATTTTAAATATATTTATTTTTGTTCGCAATGATGTTTTATGTATTTGCTACTCTTGATTGCCATGATGTTAAACAAAAGACTGAGCGAAAAAAATTGAATGAAAAATCAGAGGCAAAAGTCTTAAGGTAATTCTTCAGTTCCATGAGAGCAAATAGAATGGAGCTAATGGTTAGTTCATTAGTAGAAGAGAAAAACAAATCCGACTGAAGAATCTCCTTAAGAGTTACAGGAGTTACAATATAAACATTCTTTTTGACTATTAATAAAATTAAAAGCACAAATTTATTAATTATTAAGTAATAATAATTTATGTTTTGAATGTTTGCAGCAACTTGTATGCCTTTACCAAAAACCGCGAACAAAAACAAAATTCCACTTCCGAGGGAGATGAAATTTTTATGTCCGTGTTGTTTACGTTCACGCAGACCACGGTTGGAAACTATTTTAGCCTTGTTAGTGAGTCTTCAAAAGATCTCGGTCCGTTTGCCCGAGGGAGAGGCCTTGCAATGTCTTACAGAAAGAGCCATGAACTGGCAGGTAATGATTACAATGATTATTTTTACTAAATGACTATAAATTTGATTATATGCATATTATTTTAATTATACTACAGTCATGAAAAAGTAACAACTTTTGTAATATTTATAACTCTCAACGATCTTTGTTAATATATATTGTAATATGATATGAACAAAATTTCAACAGAATTCAAAAGAAATATATTTGTTTAATGTAATATAATTTGATACTATTACATTTTGAAGGATAATAATAATTATTATTCATTGAACAATTTCAATTATAGGATCGAGCACGACAAGCCTTAGCGACAGAAGAAATATCCTCGGCTTTGTCAAAATTGTCAGTACTTTCTCAAAGGCTAAGTGAAGCTGCGGCACGAGAGAAAACTGAAAAAATTATTAGCAGCGAATTGAAAAAAGCAGCGAATAATCCAGAATTACATCAAAGGGTACAAGCAATTGCCCCTTTAAGTGGAGTTCAATCGGATGACAGTGTCATGAGTGGAACGGTATATTTCATTGTTAATGTTTTTAATTAATTTTAAAAAGTGTATTAATTTATTTTTTATTAATAATAATCATTTGTCTGTTTTTGTTTATTACAGGAAGATGATGACGATGTAGTTGCAATCGACGAAGACGAACCTTCTTGTAGTACGTTTAATACAAATGAACATACATATTCTTATGGTAAATATCATCTGTGAAGACAACAGTTATAGTAAAATTTTCAATGAGTCTGTAAATCGATTTAAAGGAAAATTATATTTGTCTGTATATGTTTTTGATAAAATTGTCCGTATCTTTTCATCTATTAGAGTAAAATAGAGTAAATATCGTTTTTTACTATTTAAATTTATTAATTATAATATTTCGACGATTTCTAACATTTATTCAATTTGCAAAGTTTTTGTAAATAATATATTATTAAAGATTTATAAACAAATTAATAAGTCTTAATAAAAAAGTGAAAAATAATAAATTTTCATTTAATATTTATTTAACATTTATTTTAATAATATTGATTATGTAGAATTGTTTCTCTTCATTATTTTAAACTTGTTTGATTTTAAAAAGAAATATGTAATTATTTAAAAATAGATTAATTAGTATCGCGTTACAATTAGTTTAGTATACAACAATATTTTCATATAATCAAAATTACAAAAATTACACGACTCATAATTTTTTTACTATAACATTCACATTTGTTATTGCAATCAATTATAAATATATGCATACAATTAAACTAGTTAATCAATTTTATTGTAAACATTTCGTATAATTAAGTAAGTTTATTAAATAATTAAATATTTCAGTTTCTAAGTTGCAATCGAAACCACAGAATCAAAACAATGAACCAATTATAAATCTGTCGGAGCACGCGAGAATGCGACTAGAAGAATTAATGATGGAAGGTGATCTACTAGAAGTTGCACTTGATGAAACTCAGCATATCTGGCAGATTTTGAGTCATACAAGTAATATTAACAGTGTACGTAAATATGGCAATTTGAAAGATAATCAAACGTCAAATTCAATTACGGATGGTAAGGATTTGAAGAAACGTGGCCGAAAACGAAAATCGGATGACTTTGCCGAAACAAAGAATCCAGTCGGTCGACCCAAGTTGGATGAAAAGACGCTAATTAAAAGAAGAAGTTTAAACAATAAAACGGAAAACAAGTTGCCTGGTCAAATTAAACGAGGACCAAGAAAAGTATTATCATTTTTGCATTCTTTTATTTAATTAATGTATATTAATTGTACTATTATGTAATTTTGTATTTTTTTTGTATTTATTAGATTAAAAAAGAGGAAGATGGGCCAAAGAAACGTGGAATGGGAAATAGGAAGAAGACGAAACAAGACAGTACTTCTGACGAAGAAGAAGATTGCGCAGCAGAAAGTTGTCTTCGTCCAAGTGGTAAGATGATTGATTATTCAAATTAACTTCATCATTATTTTAGTCAATATTAATAATAAATTTATTTCTATTTAATTAAAATTGATTCATTTTTAGGTCACGAGGTAGATTGGGTACAATGTGACGGCGGTTGTGACGCATGGTTTCACATGCACTGCGTTGGTTTAGACCGTACGGAACTCGCCGAGGAGGATGATTACATATGTAGCAATTGTCAAGAATCTGATCAAACATCCACGGTACGAAAAAGTATATAAATTCCTAACGAAAGCCGTTCAAGCCATTTTTATCAATTATCCGAAAAACAAATCTCCAATGATTTGAAATGAATTTGATTATTCGAGAATCATGCGTCCTTTCGTCCTCACGTAAAGTAGCTCCTTCCCCCACTTTCTCCTCCCCTCTTCCCACCTTAATATCAATGTTCGATTGCATTGTTGCATGCGACCGCTTGGCTCAATCGGAACGCATTAGTTAATGAAAAAATACTGACTTCTACGCGCGTCATCTTCCTCGTAGACTTAAGGTCCATTTGTACATATATATACATACGCGTATATCAAATAAAACGAGAAGTATATATCTATACATATATACATATATATTTTTTGTATAAAAATCATTCGATAACAAATTTTTATGAACTTATTTACTAAGACAGGCAGCTTACTCTTTCTTCTTTTCTTATGCATATAGATGTTCGTTTACAAATTTTCTTCTTAATTTTAATTCCTCAATTTGAAATGCAATTATACTTTAATGATTATATTCAAATGATGTTTTTCTTCTATTGTTACTGCCTTTCTTATATTTGTACATCACATTTATAGCAAGCTATATATTTTTCTCTTTTGGTATCGTTTTCGTTGCTACAACGGTGGGTTTTTTTTTGTCATCCAACAATTGCACTGTATTTCAAACTACAAAAGCATATTACAATTAAGTATTGTACATTTTTCAAAATGAACACATACGATTTTTCTGTTTAGTTTAATTTATTTAATTACAATTTAACAATAACACTTCAATATATCTCATTATTTATACTTAATGTAGACGAATATTTTCTGTTCGGAAAAATATTAAACGTTTTTTTATTCATTTAATCATACTAATCTAACAATTTTATATCGGAAAATATTGAAGTTTTATTGTTTAATTTTATTACTTTCGTTCTTTTTTTTCTCTTTCAATTGAAAATCCAAGCTACTGTATGTAATTAATTGAATTGTAATTTAAAATAAATTCTGCGTTTGTAATTAATTTTTGTTAATTTTAGACGAATGCACATATACCTTGTCTTTGTGGGTTTTTCTTTGATAATATAGTATTATTATCTGTTCGAGTAGTTTAACATTAGGAAACGTGAAAAGGAGAAAAAAATATGTTTGTCTTTTGTTTCGGCAAATACAGTCGCAGGCGGATCAAGTGGCAGAGTCGCTCGGCTTGGACGCGCTTCTTTCGCTGTCCCAAACGGAGGCGAGCTGCCGCGACACGGACTCCAAAGCGGATATCCAGCAAGCGCGTTCCTTCGTTAAAACATGTTAAACAGGTCGATTATTATCAACCTATGATCGCTAATTTCTACATTTCATTTTTTGTCTCTGTCTGTCTGTCCTTTCTCTCTCTTTCTCTCTGTCTATCCTTAGTCTTGAAATCATTACTCATTCTTTTCTGCAAAGTGAAACAAACGATGAATTTCAATCAAGTTTTGGATTGATTTTTTTTATTTTGAAAATAATATAAAGAAAAAAAGAGTTTCCGTTTTTGAGAGGAAAGAAGATTTAAAAAATATCACAGTTTCGTTCACTTTGCACGAATAAGTCCAATCACATATATAATTAGTACAATAGAAGATAGTTTGTATCAACTTAAAGGTATTTAAGATTAAGACGTTTTTTCTAGGCGTTGCGTATTTGTACATATAATGCGAAAAAAATTTACATACCCTTAATATTTAAAGTGCATATATTTGTAGAATGATAAACGTGTTTGGGAAAAAGAGCATTGATTTTTTATCAGGTTAGAAAGAAAGAGAGAATGCCGAAGACAAAAATTTCTTCATTTCAAATTTTACACTTTGATTATTGTTAAACTTTTTTTCTATGGATTCCAAAAGTATAATAAATTATAACTATTTATAATTTTCAGTACTTATTATCTACATTTACTTTTTTAATTTTATTATATCTTTTTAGTATTATATTAATTTTAAAGATATTTAAATAAAAAAGTTCATCTATCATGAATGATTTCTAATAAAATGAAATTTTTTTTTATTTTTAAATAAATCATACAACGATGTATCAAACTTTTATATAGAAGACACAAAAAGTATGATTAAAGATATGGGTAATCTACAAGATAAAAAGTGTATTTCCTTTTAGAATCCATCGAAACAAAGTCAAACATTTGAGATATAATATTTGACATTATATTTTGTTCTTTGCATTATTGGTGCATTCAATTATCAAATTAATTGTAAATTTTCAAGATACAATCGATTGTCTATTAAGAAGAAGGATAAAAATTTGTACAGTAACAGATTTGATTGAACAAAAATATACTCTTGGACTTAATCGACGTTTTTGAATTTTCAATTATACGCAATATATTGATACAAAGAAGAAGAAGAAGAAAATTGAGTATGACATGAAAATGATTTAATAGCTGAAAATAAATAGAAGTAAAAGTGCATATATATGCTGCATATCTGAGTTTTCAAATACCTATTATGATTCGATTTAAAAATGCATATGTGAAAATACGTGTTTCGTTTATAGCAGGCTGTGAATTAAAGCTACAAAGTCGACAGAACAAAACACGTATTATATTTTTCTATAAACGAACTCGATTATACATATGTATTTATATATCTCTTTTTGGATCGCAGTTTTTTTTGTTTTATTTTATTTCTTTACAAAGTGACAAGTTTCATAACAGATCGTTTGACCTTTTTCCCTCTTTTATTACATTTCTTTATGACTATTATTATCAAATCTTATTCTTAATTAAGTTGCGATTCAAAAAGTTTTAACTTTAACTTTTTTTGTATGTGTGTAACATAGTTGAAAATAGGCCAGATGTTACTGACAATTTATACTAATCAGTGTTACTATCTTTTTAATGAATTTTATACTTTTTTTTCTTTTGTCATAACGCCGAAAAATTATACATTTTATTTTACGATGTCCAGGTGGATTATTGAATTTCTTTCTACTCCTTCTTCTACTCTATAACATACATTTAGGTGTATGTTGTAGAGTTGAGGGAATCACACATACACACTTATATATACGTATATACATATGGAGTAGAAGTAAGAGTATAAGTGTAAAATTAGAACCTGCTTATATCGATTAATTAACAGCTTTGAATTGTCTTTTTGGTTGAATTTTTGAATATCTTCTTCTGACAAAGAGATTCAATTTGAGATCAATTTGTATTAAACTCTATCCAGATTTATTTCAAAAGGTACGTTTATGAGACCAATCTTGGTCCATCAAGCTCCTTAAAAACTTGTTCAATCATCATTGGTATTTTTTTGATTACCAACTCTTCTTCCTCATTAAGCATGTATAAATTTGTTCATTAAGCCAAAAAATATTAAGTTTCCTTTTTTCCATAATGATCATCGCTATCTCTTTTTTTGTGGATTTGTCTATGTTTATGGATTCGTGTTTGCGTCAATTAGTCATATATATTAACTTTTTACTCTGATCTAGTCTCAGTGATGTCTTTGAGAATCTCAAAGATGCTTCTTTGATATATCATAACAAACTTCGTCCTCTTATAAAATAAAAGAGATAATGCTCGATAAATAATCGGATGAGTATGTATATATACTCATATATATGTACACATATGTATATACATATATATATATATTTATATATATATTCGAGATGCATATTATATATATGCTAAAATGCACACACAAATCATACATATATTTATGAATTTAATTAATCAAGTTTTAGCATATGTAGTAGTTACAAAAAATACAAAAGTTTGTAATATTACACTGTGGAAAATTTTTTCCTAAAAGAATATAATAAATATATTATACATATATATTACACTGCTAGTTTTGTTAGTTTCATTATGTTACGTCCTTTAGTAATTGTTAAATAATTATCGTATTTTATTCATTTTCTTCTAATTTTATATAATTTTTAATTTATTCGTGAGTTTGTTTTCATAAAAATGTAGTTTACCTTACTTTCTTTTTTACATTTGTAAAAGTAATATATAAAAAATTATTTGTAAACATTCCAATTAGTATTTTTTATATTAATATATAATATAATTAATCACTGAAGTCATTAAAATTTATAAAGTTAAAAATGGATTAGTATTAAAAAAAATAATAAATATTTCAATTAACTTATATTAATAATACACTTATTCATTAAAATAACGAATAAAACAAATTAAGAAAGTTAAAAAATGTTGATTTAACTTATCAAAATTTAATGAAGGTTTTCAAAACTATTTTGATATTAAAGTTTCTTCATCTTAATTCAGTTTTCCAGACTTTTCTTATATTAATAATATTAAAAATTGTTTGATTGAAAATGTCTGTTATTGTAATAGATACGAACACATGAAAACTAATAAATATAAATTAAATTGTTTTAATCTAAAAAATTAAGATTATTGTAGATTTTGTAATTGTAATATCTTATAAATATACATAATACATATTTTATATAATATATATTGATAATAAAATGCATAATTTTGAAAACTATAAAAAATATAAATATTATATTGAATTTGATATTTAATTAATTTAAGTGAATGTAGTTTTAATGACTGTTTTAGTAATTAAAACCTTGTTATTAAATTGATTTTTTACTAAATGTGTTTATTTAGCAATTAATTTTGATAGAAAAACAAATTTTATATAGGTAACTTAAAAGATATTAAAAAAAGATATTTCAATATAATCAATTCATAAATACATTAGATTATATTTTTAGATCAAATTGATGCCTATAGATTTTTGTAAAAAAATATACTTTCTATTTTTAAGTTATCCACAGGTTGGTAGAAAAATGTACGGATATGGGTAATCTATTGAACAAACTCATATTATTTTGTGTTTTTTTTATAATAAAAAAATAAAACGTTTTTTAACAAACAAAAAAAAACATGTATAATATGATCTGCCTAAGATGTAAAAAGTAATAATGTTTTATATGTTTACAGAAAGGATATATTTTATTCATATTACAACAACAATTGTTTAAAAATGCTTATTCTTCATTTGAAACAATGTAATTTTGCATTTAAATATTCGATATTGAATTTCTTCCTAAAACTGAAACAATTAAATAATTATAAAATGAACTTTAAGTTTATTCTATGTTCCAAGGTATCTGACCATTCGTGTCTCATATCAGAAGCCGATTATATTCCGACTTTACATTGACAAGTTTCATTATTTAAATACAAATATAAATTAACATTGTACTTTATTTATTCATTCTATATAAATACTTTTAATATCTCCATAGTATGATAAAGTTTTCATTTCTCTTGAATCAGCAAAATGTGTGATTTGTTTCAATTCACACAATTAAATTAAATTAATTATCTGAATTTTTTGAAATAAGTACAAGTTAAACATATACATTTAATGATACATTTTGCAGCAAATGACAATTCCAAAATATAAAAATTTCAATTTATGGAATTGAAAGATTTAAAGAGCGTGTTTGAGAGATTGATTGTTGATGAGAAGTTAGCGAGACGGTGCACGTCCCCACCCGTAGATCGTGACTCCCAACTCCCAAGCCTGTGCGACGTCGCACTTGGATTCGGCTCAGTTCGGCCGAGTTCGCTGGATTGGTGTGTGTGAGTGTGGCGTTGCAAAGGATACACGGGCGGGCATACATAGGGAGCCTAGTGCTGCCTAGTGCGCTTCGACGAAGCCTATCATCCGTTTCGTGCAAGTTGGAGAGCTTATCGGTCGGGCTCTCGACAACTTTGGTCCATTGAAGAGAAAAAAAAAACACCAGTGCACTTGTTTGTCCACAAATTCCACAGACGTCTTCTAATAACAAAGACACAATAGCAAAGGCTGCATTTTTTGCACTAAAGTTTAAGTGAAAAAACTATTTTCACAACATGGCCACCACGATGGACGACCGGCAGGAGCTCCTCGAGCAATTTAAATCTGTAAGTTTGTGTTCATGTGCTTTTTTTATTTTTTGCACTTTTTCACATTTTGAATTAAGCTAAATAAATCAATGAGCTATTATGAAATATGCCATAGCCGGCGAGGTTCCGCTACAGCCATTTCATCTACGCGTCGCATGGGTATCGATCGCCGGTTGCATGCCTCTGTGTGTACACTCACTTTTAACTCCTTTTTGTTTCTTGATTTTTTTATTTTTTCAAAACCTTATTTTAGCTGTTGTACTTTTCTTCTTTTTCTTGTATTTATTTTTCTTTTAGCTTGTCAAGATACCCAATCTTTGGCCTTATCACTGCCTTGGTAAGTGAATCAAAAGAGAATTGCATTGGTTTTTCTTGACAAGCTTTTTATTGTCGATGTATTTGTATGACTTTTTGAAGATTGCAATATTGAAACAACACACTGATATGAACATAAAATTATGTTTCTAAAAATAAACAGAGTATTGTGATAAAGTGTACTTTGAATTAACATTAGAATTAAAGTAAAAGCATCTCGCAAATGTTCAATGCATTTTTGTTTGTTTCTTAATTATTTTTTGTTTATTCATCTTCTAGTTTCTCTACATTAATTAGTTATCTTTTCATTTATTGTACCTCATTTTTTATTCCATTGAGAAACTATGTTAACTGTTCATTCATTCGATTTTTTATGTATAATGTCAAATCTTGTGAATGACTCTAACATTGTTTTCCCATACTTTTTTCTCTTACGTAAAAACGTAACAAAATAAATACAGTTTTTGCAATCTGTGTTTTTTGTCCAACAAAATAAGTGATTAATAATTAATTCGATGGCTAATGAAGTGGCTTCTCGTTATTAAATTTACTTGAACCATCAGCAATAGATTAATATTCAAAGACTGCGTTATCTTGTCATTAGAATAGCTCGTATAATTTGATGTCATTTTATTTGTCAGCGTATCTAATTGCTTTAAAATGTATGTTCTTTTAAAAATAACAATCTTTGTTTGAAATTGAATACATATAATACGGATTTCTAATTAATCACTCAGCTTTATTACTTTATATGGTAAATGTTTGAGTCGATCTGAAATAGAGTCATTTTAAAAGATATTAAAAATCAATTATAATGAAATGAATACTTTTTATTCTATATATAATATATACTTATACATTTTCAATAATTTCAAAATTTCTTTTCAGTTGATGATTTTACAAATGATTTTACAAAATTAAATATTTTTAGTTAATTCTAGAGATTTTATAATTTCACAATATCTTTTAAATGTATTTATTTAGATTTTTTAATAAATTATTTTTTTAATGTATGCTATTATTCGTATATTTTACTTTTTTATTATTTTTGTATAATAGCAACATTACTTCGCTCTACTGTAATTACAATTATATCGAAACAAACAAAATTAACATGCATAATTGCATTTCTTTGATGAAAAGAAAGAAAAGTGAAAATGTTTGTTATGAAAATAACTTTAATTATGTCAAGAATTAGCCTTCGGGTTTAACATATAAATATAGTGCAACACTCAGTCATAATTCTGAGATTGTTACGGTTCAAATGCATCTCGTTTGTCACTAGATTTCAGCTACTTTCTTAATTTTGTATTAACACAAAGTTTGGTGTAATATTTGAATGTAAAACGATTCTTTGCTATTAAGATAATAATACTAAACACAAACCACTCATTAATTCAACTTTATTAAATTGATTTCGAGAAGTTAAAATTACGTAAAAAAACTAGATTAAAAAATGTATCTTCGGAAAAAAGTGATTTGACAAATTGTAAAGTTGCAAGGTCGAAAATTGTAAGGTCGAATTTTTGAATTTGAAGAAAGATTTGAAATGTCACGCAGATAGAAAGAAGATAAAAACGTAATAAGACGCAAATTATTCGAATTTTGAATGATTTAAGTTGGAATTTTGTTAGTTTTAATTTGATTATAATAATAAAGATCCTCATTGAAAAGTCTCATTCAAAAAGAAATGTTATTTGTTCGCGTGTATTGTTTGTCCATTTCATAAGGATAACAAAAGTTTACAGGTGACATCATTGAGCAAATCCATATTATATACCCGCCATAAAAGGAATATGAAGCAAACACAAAAGCTGACATATATACATCATAAAAGATTGCAAACCGATTTTCAAATATATTCACGTTGTGTCACTGAACTCACTTACATATATCATTTCACTATGTACTAAAATTCAAATGAACATAAATTTAAACATGATGTTATGCTATACAATAAACTATTGAAAAAATATTAATAATATTGATTTCAAAACGTATAATTTCTGTTCTTCTTGATAAGTTGATATCATAGATATCTTAGGCGATTCTTGCCTTAAGTCTGCAATTCCGGAGTAAGTATTTGTTCAAATTACAATTTTTTGGTATAATAAATTAATGTACCAAAATTAATCCAAGTTTCTTTAATTATGAATGAATCATATAGTAAAAGAAAAATTAATTTTTGTCACAAAATATTGACTCAGTACTTATTCGTGTTTATACAATAAATTGAATATTACAGAAAATACGAAAATAAGTACTGTGTCAAAAGTTTGACAAAAAATACTTTTCCTTCTATTATATGATTCTCCTATAATTAAAGAAACGTTAGATTAATTTTGGTATATTGATTAACAACAAATTATAATTTGAACAAATACTTACTCCGGAATCGCAAACTTCAAGAATTGCCTTAATTCATCGACGTAACTAAGTGAAAGCTTAATTATCATTGAAATATATTCTAAATGATTAATATGCGATTATGAATTAAATAACATTCATTTGGTTACATCAATATTTTATATAAAAAAAAATAAATAAAACAAAAGTGCACATTTGTCAACGAAGAAGACGAACGTTGATTATTATATAAGCATTAGCACTATTATCTTGGCCGTAAGTGACAGTTTATCGCTTGCTATCGCACAGGTCTTTTAAAGTAATAATTTTTTACAAGTTAAAGAAAAAAAAGACACATTTAATGAGAATTTCAAAGTAAAAAAGAAAAGTCACGCTGATAACTTTGTTGTGACATTGTGCAATTAAAAGGCAACGTTTAACTTTATTTCACGAAGCCTATTAGACAAGATCAAAAACAAAATTCATATCTCCGTTGTTTTGTTTGAATTATTCCTCGGCACTACGTCATTTGACAGGTGACGAATCTTGTCCCTCGATGTAAATTACATATTCTTCAGTAAAGCATGACTCCTCGAATCTGAGTCATTGCAATGATAATTATCATTCTGCTTGATATTACTTTTTCTGTCGTCCTTTCGCTGATAAAACGCCACTTGTTGTTAAAACTGATTTAATTAGTTCAATAAACAGACAGTCGAGAAAACTATTTCGTTTATTTTCATATATACTTTATTGCAATGATAATTTCAAGTGACTTCATTATTAAGGAATGTGATGATTCAATATGTTTAGATTTCACTAATGTTTATATTCTTTGACGGGACAGAATAATGTATTTCATATAAAAGAAAAAGTTATTTTTTGTTGCTTGAAATAATGCAAACTTTGAGTTCATGATTCACTTTCATCGAACAACGTGATCCGCACAAGAAGAAGAAGCAAAAAGAGACGAACTAGAACGTGCATAAGCATTACATTGTATTAGAATGTAACGTTCTGCATACGCAATGCATGAAAAGCAGTAGCAATAATACGCGTGCATTAGTCATCGCGCAATGCCAATAGTTGCTGCTGCTGTTACTGTCAAATGTAATTCTGCCTCTCTACAATAATGTGCGTAATTTGTTGCCACAAGTTGAGATTCGCAGAAAACACACCGAAACTCGCCAATCATATTGTGATTCATCTCGCGCTTTATCACACTTAATGCCACATGAATACACCTTATGTACTTCCAATGAATGCATTTCATTTTCATTTTGTTGTATTTTTTTTTATAAATTAAAAAAAGAAAACAAAATATTTATTCATTTAATTTACATTTTTACTTACTTACTTCTTTTATACATTTTATTTTATTTTATTCAAGGAAGATTGTATTTTATTCTAATTTTTGATGAAAAATTGCTTTGGTTAAAAAGTATAAAAATCTGTATTGCATTAATAAAAAAAGAAAAAAAAATTATATGTAAAATCAAGTTTAATATCTTAAACTTCATTTTGATAAATCAATCTGATCAGAATTATGACTCACGGCATTGAAATTAAGCGACAACATATATATTAAACGCAAAATACGCTCTAATAGCACATTGAAAGGAAAACCGAAAAAAAACAAAGTTGCTCACATTCATTATCTATTTTGAACAAAAAGTCTTATCTATTTTTGGTGATTGACGTATAAAAATAACGTTAATTGATGACGTGAAATGCGATTTGTGAGTTGGTCGTTCATAATGCATGAAACTCTAAATTTGTCATTTCCTTATTCTGAATGCAACAAAGTAGGAGATTTTTCAGCGAGTAAAATAGGCTTAGAAGGTACAACGTGGGAGGCAAGCAGATGTGCTCCTTTTCTGACCACACTTGTTGTTTCTTCCAAAAAAAAAAAAAAAAATGAAAAACAAAAAAGATGTCCCGAAGTTTATCTATAAATAAATGAATATAAATATCGTCTAGTATATGTTGTCATATTAAACAAAGTGAAATCGATTAATGAAATAGGTAAAAGCAGTTTGATATAAGATTTCTTGTTGAATACATATTTGACGATTAAATTCATAAGATAAATATATAACGGAAAATGTAAAATATGATGTAAAGAGAAAATCAACATAGATAGGCATAATTTATGTGTGAATGTATGTTGAAAGTTTATATGAAGTGACACTTAAGTGTGTGGCAGGATGCGTCTAGCACGCGACGTGATATTAGGAAACGTGGTCTCACGTCGAATTGTGTCATTAAAAGTCTTTATCTGCAGCGTTGCACAATTTGTTGCGAAAATTGCATAAGGGAATGAAACCATGTACTTAGTCACTTACACACTTGCACACACACGTATATCAAGTTTATTATGGTATGTGCAAGTTTTATGCACGCGTACGCACATTTTTTTTCTTTTCCAGAGACCATTCTTCGTTGATCCGCACTGTCTCACGCGCGCTTAATTCAAGCACGTATTGTGTTACAAACATAGAGGTATTGCGGGCTCCTGCAGCATTAATTGAGAGATTACTTCCGCCAAACTTTTTTATTCACATCTTTCATTCAATCAAACGAGAAAATAAACATAACTGTATGCTCGTCTCATTTCACTAACATGTCGGCACAAAGATTTCTGCAATGTTATACAAAGTTTGTTACTTTTTTTTTTATTCATATCGTATAGAGAGTTAGCAAAACTCGGTTTCTTGTTTTTCTCTAAAAATAAAGAAAATTGTTTCACAAATAAGGTTCAGTTTAAATTCTTTCGGAATGTATAATTTTTCCAATTTAAAAGAAGTAAATTATTATAAAAAAATAATCTGAAGATGAGTGAATGATTTATTATTAAGGGAACAAACTCAATAATTCGAGTGATTAAACAAAATTATTTTAAACAGAAAAACAAATATCTTATTTTTAATGATTTAAATAAAATAAAAAGGGGAAATTTATAAAATAATAAATGCAAAATTAATAATTTTTCCTTATATATATATTGTATTACTATTTTATTTTTATTAATCTAATCCAGTCTAAATCAAAGGAAGACAGTAGTACAAACTCTGACAAATAATTAAAGAAATACGTCTCAATTTTAATAGAATGTATAAAAAGCTCAACAAAATTAAACCACTTTTACTTGCCTTACATTTTTTTACTTAGAAATATTAAACTTAAACATTTAATGTAACTACCTATATAATAATAAAACTAAAAAACATTACTTTTTCATTATCATTAGTGTATTATTTATTTAAAATGAAAAAAGTAAAACAAACAAATTACTTAATTGTCACTTAATTTTTTGTTCCACTTGAATGCATGCATTGAATTAAAGAAAAAGTTAAAGAAAGAAAAGGCAAAAAGAAGCATTGAAACGTAAAAAACGACAAAGACCGTTTGTTGAATATAAAATCGTCGAAGAATCAGCTGACTGTTGAAAGGTTCGTCTTGTCAATGAAAATGTCTTCCGCCGTTTTCTCGTCGTAATTATCTGGCATCGGCGTGAGTAATGCGAGAACGGAAGTCTCTCTCTCCGCGGATACCAATTATAAATCGCAAAAGCGCTCCTTTAAATTACTTCGCGAGCAAAACAATCGCCAAGATATTCGAATTCTCGTCTTTAATAAATCTTTTGACAATGGAGTTACTATTTCCCTTATATTGTTTCAACCATAAGTTCCTCGATGACATTTTTTTTGATAATTTCAAATGCACTTTCAAGACTTTTTTTTCGCTGCATCGAATTCATTGTTATTGCTGGAACGTCGCTTGACAGAATATGGCATCGAGGTCATTTACATTTGAGGTCATTCTTTTTGCAAAGAAGTGCATGTTTGTTTAACTCATCTGGGTCACAGTTTTCAAGGTCTCACAAACAAACGAATCATCCTCGAGTTTCTTTAACTCAAATTTAATTATCAATAACTTTCAAGATATTCGTGATTTTTATTAAAAAAAGAATACAAATTCAATGCAGATGCCTTTTTAATTTTAATTATTAATTTATTTTTCAATGCAATTAATTATTTCATTTAGCTATTGTAATAATGTTCAGTTTCAATAAAAAAATACTCATTTGATGTAAATTTAATTGTCCATTAAACTTACGTTATTTTATCAATTATGGTGCCAAAAATAAATAAATTACTAACATTGATATATTTAAACTTGCAGATCGACGTAAACGGTGATGGATACATTGATCTAAAAGAGCTTCGCAGTGCTCTTGATATGTGTGGATTCAAAATGCCCGGCTATAAAGTGCGTCAAATGATCGAAGAGTTTACCGAGAAAAAGCGCACGGGATTGTCGTTTGATGAATTCGAAAAGCTGTGCAAAGATTTGCGAGCGAGCGAATACGGCAACACATTTAAAACGGTCGTGTCAAAAAAAGAAAATCTGGAAAAATTGGGTGGCATCTCGGAGGCGTCCAGTGTCGGAACCACTCACTCGGTTCGCTTGGAGGAGCAGCTGGCATTCAGCGACTGGGTCAATTCCAACTTATTGCACGATCCAGATTTGAAACACTTATTGCCTATTGATCCTGAGGGAAAGAATCTCTATGATAAAGTCAACGATGGCTTATTATTATGGTAAAGACAGTAAATACATGCCGTAATCGCACTTTCGAATATCTCATATTTCATTGGAAAACTATACAATTTTATTATCATTTTTATTAGAAAATTAAAATACCTTAGATTTCATACAAAAATTAAGATATCTTAGATTTTTGTTTTCATAATATTATACCTTCAGTATTATTATAACTCTTTCCATGTACGATTAAAATTCATTAATTTGAATAAGAATATCACAATATTGCTTGGCAAAATTTTATATTCAATTTAAATAAAAAATACAATTTAAATTAATGTTTTTATTACAAAATAACAATCGTCTAGTTTTCTAATAAAATAAAAATTAATGAAACGATAGGAACTTTTTTCAAATGATGTTTTATATGTATTTGCTACTCTTGAGTGCCTTGATGTAAACAAACTATCTGATAATAAATTATTAAGGTAATAACAAATAATTATTTTAATTTAAAAGTAATATTAAATTAATTATTTATATCTATGTTTGCAGTAAAATAATCAATCACTCGTGTCCAGATACAATTGACGAGCGAACAATCAACAAAAAAAATCTCACTCTGTATCGAAAGCACGAAAACTTGACATTGGCATTGTCATCGGCACAGGCAATTGGCTGCAATATCATCAATATAGACGCGCACGATTTGGCAAAGGGTTCGCCACATCTCGTGCTTGGTTTGCTTTGGCAAATCATTCGAATTGGTCTCTTCAATCAAATCACTCTGGAACATTGTCCAGGACTTGCAACGTTATTGCAAGATGGTGAAAAAATTGAAGATCTACTGAAATTGTCGCCCGAGGCTATTTTGTTGCGTTGGGTGAATTATCATCTGGAGAATGCCGGAATTATGCGCCGCTGCAATAACTTCCAGTCGGACATCACTGATTCCGAAATCTACTCGTATTTGATTAAACAAATTGCGCCGAAGGACGCGGGTGTTACCCTCGAGGCGCTCATGGAATCAAATCCAGCGAATCGCGCGGAAATTATGCTCCAACAGGCAGCTAAGCTTGGCTGCCGCAGCTTCGTTACACCCAACGACGTTGTCAACGGCATTTACAAGCTCAATTTAGCCTTCGTCGCAAACATGTTTAACAATTATCCAGGCTTGGATAAGCCGGAAAATAATCTCGAGGAAATCATCGAGGAAACACGCGAAGAGAAAACTTATCGGTTCGTGACTTTTCTTGGTTGATTTAGTTTTTTTTTTTAATTAAAAAATAATCATTATTAAATTACTGATTTTCTTCAACAATTCATCAAATCTTATAATTTAAATTCTTTAAATAATCAAAAGTGGGAATAAAGATATTATCATTTTAATTTATCAAATGTTTCGATCAATTTTTTAAATGCATAAAACCTTAATTGAAAATAATGAAAAGTTGATCATCGTTGTATATTTTAACAGTACATTTAAAAATATGTGCATAATGTTTGTGAAATTTTGCGTTAATTAGATTGATTCTAACAATACTGATTGATATATTAATTAAATTCCACTAGATAAGACTAACGAATAATGAACTAAAATGAAATGTTTTTTTTGCCTACAGAAATTGGATGAATTCAATGGGAGTTTCACCTCACGTAAACTGGCTATATTCCGATCTCGCAGACGGTCTTGTGATTTTCCAATTATACGATATCATCAAGCCCGACACCGTTAATTGGAACAAAGTGCACAAAAAGTTTACGAAATTGCGCATGTTTATGGAAAAACTGGAGAACTGCAATTATGCCGTTGAACTTGGCAAGAAGATGAATTTCTCGCTCGTGGGTATCGCCGGACAGGACTTAAATGACGGCAAAGCCACGCTGACACTTGCTCTTATATGGCAGTTGATGCGTTCCTATACGTTGTCCTTATTGACATCGTGCACGGGTACTCGCGAGGGTGCTGCCGTTGAAAAGGAAATTGTTCAATGGGTGAATTCAAAATTACAAGCTGCCGGAAAAACGAGCAGTATCAAAGGATTCCAAGATAGCACTATAGCTGATGGAAAAGTTGTTATTGATCTCATAGACGCCATCAAACCAGGCTGCGTTAATTATGATCTTATTAAACACAGTGGATCTGAATCGGTATATAATTATTATTATTATCATTATTATGTGACATATATCTATGGTTATAAAAAATGTAATATTTGCAATTGTTTTCTTATATCTAGAAGTCACAGATGTAATTTTATATATTTATTTATATTTAACTAATAATTAATAATTAATTTATTCTGATATTGTAGGATAACTTGGACAATGCAAAATACGCAATATCATTAGCCCGGAAGTGTGGTGCACGTGTATACGCACTTCCGGAGGACATAACCGAAGTAAAACCGAAAATGGTGATGACCGTGTTTGCTTGTTTAATGGCGATGGACTACATTCCTAATATGAACGAAAAGCAGAACAACGTCAACAATGCCAACAATATCATGATGACATTGTCAATGGATCCAATATCAACAACAGTCAATAATTAGGCTTGTTCGCTTCTCGGATCCATTATCTTCGCGTTCTTTCTCCATCATTTTTTACGTGTACACAAAACTTTGTACAATCCTGCCATAGTTGTGTAATTTTACCGTGATCTTCTTTCATCTGTCGATCTTGACAATCATTGTTATAATCGTTTTACTTTTGAATCATTTGTTAACATTTTACTTTTTATTAACTTATTTTCTGTGCACTTTATAATTTATATATATTATATAGAATATATACAATAAATGAAATTATTTTGCAGATGAAAGATTATCATGGTGCATGCGTTATTAATAGTGCTATTAGTAATTGTACATATCGATAGAATGACACTAGGCAATTTTTAATTCAACAAAAAATGCGACTTGAGTTTATGTTAATTTTTTAATTGAAAAATTGTTACAATTTCTAGCTAGAGTTGTAACTTAGTTACAAATCACTTATGAAAGTAACTAGTTAGAAATACAGGGTATATAGATGTAAAATCATTACCAGAATTTGCTCTGACAAATTTAATCTTTCAATTTCTTAAGATTAACATTTTTTTATTAGCATTTACAACAATTTAAAAAATCTGTGTAAACACAAGTTTACACATTTTTATAACAAACAATTTTAATACACTTGCAATTAAAAGTTACATAATTTATATATTTTCTTTTTAGATGAAATTTTTGTATTTTAACTCGATTTATATTTATAGTGTTTAAATATTACCCAATCTTGCTACTTTATACAAACTTTATGTCGCATTTCGATACGAGTTGTCGCAATTGTTCAACACCACTCGACTAATACAAATTATTCGGAAGTATTATTATATTTCATAATGAAATCATAAAACTTATACAATATATCTTTTTATCATTGTCTCAGATCATATTTACGTAATTTTTTGTTATAATTTGTAATTATATTACGTATTATCGTCAACGTTAAGTGCAATATAATTTGTAGAAAAGTGCCGTATCATTTTCTAAGGACGGAAGATGAATTTACTCTAGTTAATGCATTTGAGAGTACATAATTAAATGGCGATAAAAGTAGATAATGAATAATACACGAAAGGTTAACGCGAATCAACGATTATTATGTGATTGCATTAGTGACATAAATAATAAGTCATAATATTTTTAATCGGTCGAAAGTTTCTAAGCGTACTTGTATACCGAAAACAATCACCAGCTGTATCTAACAATTTTAATAAGTATATTAATTTTCGAAAAATTCCGTAACATCACCATTTTGACTTTAAGAAATAAATGTCCTTTATAATAATGAACGAAATAAGAGAACAAAATTAAAGAAAAATAAGTTATTCGTTTATTTCGTTGATTATATTTATGGCATAATGTCGTTGGATATGGCTGCTGACAATTAATTGAATGGCAATTTATATTCGAGATTTTTACACAAGTTTTCTTATGCCTCTTGCGACTTTACAATTATTGTATAATATTCTAGACTAAGTTCTACTTATGTGTATGTGTGTACATATGTTTCAGTTCTGTCACTGAATTGTATATTGTTGGTGACATTAATTCCGAGAATGCATTTGATTCTTTTATTAACATAAATGCAATTAAGAAAGAAGACAATTTATAATTTATTAATTATATTGTTTATTAAGTATATATATATTATAAACAACAAAAAATGGTTAATAATACTGAATTTTGTAGTGATACATTTTTTTATTAGATTAGATGATGATACTGATCAAAATATTTTATTTTTAGAAAAATTTTCTTCAATCAATAAAACGAATAGTTGACATGAAATGTTAATATTTTTTGTTATTGTTTTTCACGCATTTTAACATGAAAATATGTTTTATGATCAAATAAGTTTTACCTTAAATAGCTTTATAAAAATGTAATTTTCATACATGAAGTATACTAGAATCAATAACACATTTTTTATAATACTTTCACACAATCAAAAAATAAAACGTATTTGTAATAATCAAATTACAAATGGTTTGATCTTCTTTAGATTTTTTATAAATTTTAATATAAATAAACATTTCTGTGGAACTTTTTCAAAAATATTCATAAAAATGTATATAATTGCCTGACAAAATTTATCGAAACATTTGACATTAGTGTACATCTATTCTGTAATTAATGCATAATATATGCAATAGTATTATTTATAATTTACATTTTTATATCTTGAAACAACAAAAAAACTAATAAATAAATCTTTATGAGAAACACATTTATTTGTTGTACTTATTTTCCTTTAATGATTTCTATGTAAATTTAGTTTAAATTAATTATATAATTTATAAACTGAAGGAAATATAATTTAATTTTATTTTAATTTAAACTTTTTTATTTTTATTTGTATTATTTGAATTATACGAAGTTTGAATTTTGCGCGCACCTTAACAAATAGAAACTATATTCATTTTGTCACAAAATGTGAAAAGTAACTAACTTCATAGTTTAAATTTCGTATATAAAAACACCGGCTAAACTTTGTCTTTTTATTCATCAATCTATTTGAAAAAAATAAGTGTTTTTATAAAACTGCGTGGATGTCAGCTATTGCTTTCATTAAATTTATTAATCACATATAATTTGAATATAAAAAAAGTTAAAGAAAACGCTAAGTTAAGTTGAAATTCATAAATAGTGTGTTACATCCAAATTCATTAAAGTCAATTTTTGTTTCGTTTTCTATTAAAAAAAAAATTGTGAAAATGTCGGATACCGAGGAAAATTATAATTTTGCTGATGATCCGGAATCGCAAAACAACACAATGAAAATACTTGTAACTTCTGATATTAACTTAGGTTATGAGGAAACTTTACAACGAAGTAATGTATTTTGACAAATATTGTATTTGAAATTCATTCAAACTGATTTATCTAATTAAAAGGACAATTTTGTTTTTAGAACAATTCGACGACAGTTTTATAACTTTTGAAGAGATATTACAATTGGCAGTAAAACATGAAGTGGATCTCATTTTACTTGCTGGAAATTTATTTTATTGTGCTAAACCATCGCAGGAAACGATGGTAAAATGCATGACTTTGTTACGAAAGTACTGCTGGGGAACCAGGTTGATGATTTGTTAAATATTTACCCTAAATAAATGTGAATAACTATTTATTCAATTTTAACAAACATAAACTTTATATAATATTTATATATTTTATTTCAGAGATACAAAGATACAATTACTTTTCAATCCAAATGAATCGCAACATTTAAATGAATTTTCGGTGAATTTTGAAGACCCGAATTTTAATATTCGAATACCCCTCTTTTGTATACATGGAATTGCAGACGAATCAGGTAAGTTGCAAATGATTTGTGTTTATATAATTATTGATAATTATAAAATTATCTATTAATATTGATTAATAGATAATTTTATGATTAATTAAATCATAAAATAAGAAAAATATTATTTTCGTTACTCGGGGAGGGAAAATGCCATTTTCCTACCTAGGGAGATTTAGGAAAATGGCTTTTTTCCCTCCCTCGTAACGAAAAATATAGTACGCAACATGGGAGATGATCGG
>JABFPJ010000729.1:0-34217 GCA_022817425.1 Gryon sp. ZL-2020 | reverse complement strand
GTATTGGTCAAACATGAGTCGAGTCATTTTCAGTTTACATTTCTTGATACATTTTTTCGAATATTGAGAATATATTTGTTATAAACGGTAAAAAAAGATAAAATTCTTTTCTTGAAAAAAATATTTAAGACAAGAAAAACCATTATTTGAAATAGAATAATTTACCTTGTGTTATTAATAACATTAAAAGTCACGAATTCTGGAACAACAAATGTTAGTTTTACGAGTATGGCGTTATATATTTTGGAGCTACAGAATATGCAGTTCAAATATGCAGTCGGTAAAGATACTTCCTACATAACGTATGACAAGACACATCCGATGGTACTTCAGATTAAGCAATATTAATGGATAATGAATATTTATGCACTAATAATATCAATGAATAATCGTCGAAATATAAGTAATCATAAAACAGCAATTAATCGTATAAAATTATGACAAAAATAGTCGACATTTTTTTCACTTCAACATTCTTTACTTTAAATTCTTAAGTGGTATGAATTGGTTTAAATTTTCTTAAATGATGTTAAAAACAAAATCGAACTACTTTTGACTGATGTACTTACGATGTACTATATGCTGTTTTAAATCAGTCTACAGAATGTATAATTATTTCATTATCATTCAAGAATTATATTTCCTCAATACGATAAAAAATTTTCGTTTTTGATCAAAATTCGCACTAATAATGATACTATTCTCATCTTTTTTATCCGCATAAGTACGTCATTGCTTATCTAATTTTATCATGTTACTAATCTATAGCACTCAAGTGCATCTAGTTATCAGTCCCGCGAGTATCGTCATGACATAAGCTAGGTTTGCAAGGCGTCCAAAGTACGACTTTACAATCAAGTTTCATTAATTTTGCTTCAAAAAGTGAGTGACAGTTATTTCCTATAATTATATACATTGTATTGATACAATCAACTAAAACACATTCCATATTAAAGTCAGGTAAACAAATGTAATGGTTCATATAACCTTTTTCAACAAAACATATTGAAAATATTACTCAAACTTACAAACGTAAAATAATAATAATATCTATTGTTTAAATATAATTATTCAATTAATATTATTCATAAAATACGAAATATAATAAAAAACAGGTTCAAGTTTGAATGCATTATGATTAACGTATTAAATTGAACTCTATTATATAGAAATCAAAAAACTGTAAATTTCAGTTGATTAATATGAAACAATATAGTAAACAAACAATATTTAAATTATTTTTGAATATAGAAATATGGATCGTTGGCGTGGCAAAACCGCCGTTGTGACTGGATCTGCTTCTGGAATTGGTGCAGCAATTAGTCGAGCGCTTCTCTCATCTGGAATAAACGTGGTTGGACTCGATATTCAGTACAAGAAAATAGAGTGTGAGAAACAAAGTGATACTTCCGGCTCATTTTATCGCATGCAATGCGACGTTGCAAATAAACAAGAATTGAAAAATGCATTTCTGTGGACCGAAGAATATTTGGGTGGTTTACAAATTCTCGTAAATAATGCTGGAGTAACAAATTATTCCAAAATAATAGGTAAATATATTGATTCAATTTTGCAATCCTATTATTTTTTTATTCCATAAATGTATTCAAACAAAATATTTCAAAAGTGAAATTAATATTTAGCTGGAGTATTTTTTGTTTAATATTGTATAATCAAAGCTTAAAATGCACACAATAATATCAGTCTTCAAATTTTCGTCGACGTCAAACTAAAATGCAATATTTTAAATCTTAATGTTGCAATATCCTGAAAATTCTTCACAAAAATCGGTACGCTGATAAAAGAACGACGTTTGAAATACATTGCATGTGTTAAGAAAGGAGAAGTAAACAAAATTTTGTCGGAAAAGAAAAAAGTACAGCATATTATCTAGTAGCAATACTGTAGGAAGAGCTTAGCTTAAACCAGTCGTCCAAGCATTTCTAAAAAGAACTATAAATTACGCTTACAGAAAGCGACAGCGAAGCTTTCGAGAGACTTTTAACTATTAATATCCTGGCAGTGGCTTTGTGCGTCAACCATGCTGTACGCTCGATGAAGAATAGGAAAGTCGAGGGACACATTATTAATGTCAACAGGTACTGACTTCGACGATTTAGAATATTGACACGAAAATTTCTTCGTCTCTTTCATTTCACTTTTTCTCTTTGACGACGACATAATTTCAGTAGAATAATAGGTTACGCTTGTGGTTTTATCATTCATTTGAGTGTTTTAATTAAAACAAAGTAAATTTGGTCATTTTAAAACCAAAGATCACACAAATAACCAACATTTTATATTGAAATAGACATTCGTTTTATATTAACTAAAACTAACTTTATTGGATTCATAATAATCTTCATTACTCATAATTTTAGTATTTTAGGTCACGTGATTCCTGAAAAAGGACTAAGTAATGAGAAAGGATTGGATGGCTTCAATCTGTATCCAGCAACAAAACATGCTGCTGTGGCAATGACACATAGTATTCGACAAGAATTAAAAGATGCGAATCCAAAAATTAAAGTGACGGTAATTTCGAATCAACATAATTTTGTAATTAAAATTGCAAACAATTTTAGCAAACATTTACAAAAAAATAATTTATTTAATGGTAAATATATTCTGCAAACATGTTTTGAAATTATTTTCAATTGAAAATATTAATGTCTATATTTTTTAATCGAATTTGATAATTCCATTTTTAATTGAAAACTGTTCATTCTGTTACAGAGTATTAGTCCTGGATTAGTAAAAACAAATATTACACAAAGTACACCATCACTGCACAATTTTTTCGATAACGTTCCTGCAATTTTGCCAGACGATGTTGCGGATGCTGTAATTTATGCTTTAGGAACACGGCCTGAAGTGCAGGTAATATTACTTAGACCATTAATTATAGACGAGTGGCGCGAGTAAAAACAAAAGTCAAATAACAATTGCAACAGTAAAACAAAGAGAATGGATAATGGCATACCTAATTGAAAATGAGGCTGATCCTTCAATCTAGGTTTATGTGCAAAAACGTCCTCCTTGACTACACTTTTTGTGGATATTTTTTTACAAAGCAGGGTTTATCAAACGATAAATTGAGTGACTTAATTTGGTAACTTACAAAGATGTATACTTTTGTGATATTTATTTTGTTTAACTAAATTGTTTGCAGATTTCTGAACTGACTATTCAGAGAACTGGTGAGTAATTCACCAAATCTGAAATATGGGTGAGTATTTTTAAAATTTAAATACATCATTTTGATTTTATAAATTAATAAAATATAAAATTGTATTTGTATCAATTGCGTAGTACTGAAACGTACAATAAAGTATCTTCCAATAAAAGTTTCAACATTTATTCTCTTTTCCGAAGAATATTTGATTGTAATGTTTTAGTTGAAATTGGTTTAAATGGTGTTAAAAGCAGAATAATAAAGTTAAATCAAATCTTGTCACGAATATTTATAATTGTTTTTATGAAAAATTGTGAATCAAGACTATACTTTAACATTGTGCAGTTGTATGAATATGAAACCAATAATAAGCATTAAATATATTCCAATTTGTAATTTAGATCGCAAGAATACGTAAGTTAGTTATACTGAAAAACATAGTATCAGCTAGTATGTTTAAATATAAGTGAGAGAGATAGGGAACGACACTACGATGAGTTCGTTAGCAGAACACTGCCAGGCAAACATATCCACTTGAATAAGAGACGTGCACGTGTTTCAATATAGTGTTGGAATTGAGGAGGTATATATATATATATGTTGTACGAAAGACAATCTTTAATAATAAAAATAGAATAAAAATCAACTGTTTCATCTCATTTAATTCTGTTATTCAATTGCAATTGTTAAAAAAAAAGCCATTTAAAAAGGAAACAATTTTGTCGTACTAAGTTCAAGGAAATTTCATAATAGCAGCAAGATTTCTTAGTAAAGATTTCACGTGAATTGATTCTGTGGTAGCAGAACTCATGTTTGATACGACATTGCATTACAACCGCAGTCTCATCCGGACTGCAAGAAACTTCATTAAGAACTAATTTATCAAAGGAAAGAATTCTGAATTTCTCTTTTGATTTTTCAAAGAAAAACTGTATATTCTCAAATTGAATATTAATGTCGGCATTATTAAAATGCAAAACTTATTTTCATGACATTTTTAATTTGAAATTATTTGCAAGTTGTAATGTAATGTAAAGTTGTAACTTTTTTATACTTTTATGTTTTACAGCAAAGTGCTTAAGTCAGATCAAAAGCATGCAATTCAACCAATTCTACTAATAATAGTTTCAAGTTTGTTATCAGTCTATGCCTTAATGTAACTTTGTCTAAACACCAATTTTCATATATTACTTTAACCCTCCTGCAGTAGATAATTAATATTAATTTCTAGTCTGATATTGAATACCCGAATTTAAACAAAAGCAACAGTGAATAAATAAACTATAGATAATAAAATTTAAACTTTACTAAATTAATTCTAATAAATACGAAATGTGAAGAATTTTACTACAAACAAAAGTATCCTGTTATAGATTTAGTTTCATTGTTCGATTCTATCAAGTCATAGTCAATAAGACTTCTAATTGGATTTTTCGTTTTTTTTTTCTTTTTGGTGTGTCAAATCCAAATATTTGTACCTGCTGAGGGAACGATACGGATTTGTACTACTAGTGGCTAAGTTAAATCCGGACCCTGCCATATAAGGCCATGCTATCGGAGGTCAGATACGATTAAATTCATACTGAAGTGTAAAGGGCGAATTCAGTCGAAACTATTTCGCAACTTCGCAGTTAAGCAACTACAGATTAAGCAAATAGAGAGAGATAACACTTAAAGTACATTTTTGATGGTATAACTATAATACATATAACCAAATGGCACAGCTGTTAAAATAAAATAAGTAAAAATAATGTGTAATAAAAAGTTACACAAAAGTTTAACATTCTAACTTAAATGTAACTAATGAATTAGATAAAATCAAGTTTTAATTTCTAATTTTGTTGCTTTTATAGCAACTTATATGATAAATAATGTATAATTACTGAAGTTATGTTTTAGGATGTTTTTCTTATAAAAGTAGTGAGAATATTGAATACTTTCATGCAAAACTAGTAGAGTCTTATCGAGTTAGTAGCACGCACAGCACATCTGACAGGGACCATTTGTTATAACTAAGTAACGCGAGTTATGCGAGAAAACGCCTGCAAGCCAGAACATTGCCACTTTCAAATGGGACCCGTAAATAAGAATTTGGACGCTAAGGAGCTTGCGGCAGCTTGCATATGCGCGTATCAAAGAAAAATCGGGAAGCGTCACGGGGTAGAATTTTGAAGTTCGCCCGTAGCAGTAATTTCGCAACGAAAAATCATGTATAAATTTGCCAAACTTTTCATATTACGACTACTCATTTTCATCGCTTTATTCCGCAACATCGTTTTGTTTGAACGATTTTACTGCTTTACATGTGCTTGATATTATCCCACAATAACTACATTTGTCTTAATTATACCGCAGAAGCCTTGCAATGTAATAACAAACTTTGTGCCTGGAGTTAACTTTACTTAACATATGCTCCTGGAAAAGAAAAATTGGTGAAGGACGTGAGTGAAAAAAAAGTGATTTCATTTTCAAAAGTTCGGCTTAAAATCATGTGTTACAAATATGAGAGTCTAACTTCTCTCGCTGAAAGTTAGAGCTTCTAAAACTTCCAAAACTACGCCACTATGAGACGTTCGTAAACATTTTATGAATCGTATGATGTAACACATGTTTGAATCACTGTTATAAAGATAGAAGCAAATAAACCGAAATCAGGAATATAGCCATTAATGCAAAATGCCTATCCATCATTTCAAATATAACGCATATTTTACAAAAAATGCTTTTTGCCATTTTTCATTACGAAAATTGAAATAAACGTTAATGCTTAATAATGTCTTAATAAAAAGGATTATATATTTTTTAAATATTCAAATATATTGTTAATATATGTTTTATATATAGACAATATATGATTCTTTTAGGTAAAAATTAATTATCAGAAATAAAAATGAAATTTGATGCAAAGAATAATTGTTTACATCGAATGCTATATTAATTTTTCGCATTTGATTAAAAAGTAGATGAGGACATCTATTATGAAGCTTCATGTCTTTGCACAATATGTACTTTTCAAGCAAACATGAATTTCGGTTCTCGTTCCCTTCACTCACTCATTTAACGCGGTTCTACGGCTGTCGCATTTGCTGAGATTAAGTTGTAGTTAGGGAACAGGAGGATGGACGCGCTCTCATTTCCATAACAACAATCACGGAAGCACGTTTTCCAAATTAAGCCGCGCGTTCACAGAATTAACCTGCTTAGGAGGTGCCTGTCCTTCCTTATTCGCGTGTTAATTCTGGCCTTACAGCCGCGTGCCAAAACTTTCCTTTGGCAACTTTGTGCTTTGCAAAGCGGTTGCAATCGAGAGTAAAAACACATTCTGAGTTAGGAAATGAAAATTCCTTGGGAGCGATGCGGTCTTAATACAAGACAGTTTTTCGAGTTGATTAAAATCTAAAGTACGGTTTAAATGAACTCGTGAAACACGCCAATTGGGAAATGAAAATTAATTTATTCAAGTCATTGCGTGATATTTGCACTTTTGAAACAAGATAAATAGTTATTTGTTTCTTGTTTCATTTTATTTTGATGTAATTAATTTTGTTATTTTTTAATTTGTATAAAACCTTTTGGGAATGATTTACTTACCTATTAGCTTATCGATGAATAAATTTTGAATAACCATTAAAATAAAATTTTGTTCGAGATTTGTGTTAAATGCCAAAAAGAGAAGATAGGGTCACTCGTAAAACGAATAAATTGACGACCCTATTGCTATAAAAATGGTCGTCTAAGGTCCCTTTGAACCTCGTATCTGCTGAAGATAGTTCGTAGATCGAACCAATGAAGTAGGTGTGAGATAACAAAAAGGGAAAATAATGAAAAAGGCAAAAGAAGTACAAACAATCCGCAAAGGTCGATTTAAACTTCTTCTTATTTTTTTTTTTTGTATTCTCAAATACTCAGAGAAAAGTCGATTGATTTTTTTGATTTCATTGTCTTACTTTGCTGCGCACTAGCAGATACATCTTACAATTCTTTACTGTCAAACTTGCTTTCTACGTTCCTTCGGACCGTTTATTTTATTATTCTCAATTGAATTGTAACCCTTTCTTCTTGGTCAAAGTGAAATCTCGTATATTTGTAAATTCACCAGCGCTTTCATTTGAGATAAGAAATTACATTCAAAAGAAAAATATCGAAATCTAACAAACCCTTTGTTGATAAAAATATTATTCTTATATTTTAATAACCATTGTAGGAAGTACTTTACAACCATATAATAGCAGAATATCATTCACACAGGCAGTGAATTAATTTTCTAGAATTGACATAAAAATATACAGCTTTTAAAGCAATGTGTTCTTTTTATAATTAAATATTAAGATAACAATAATATATGATTTTACAATAATAATATCTTCAAAATTTGAAAACACTCAAGCCGCGTACTTGAATTGATTGAAATTGTTCTGGCCTAATATCTGTTCTTAACGGCTCCTAGTAGATTTGGATAAACGGGAAAGTCGAGCTGAGGCAATACTATTCGCATATAGCATGTTTGCTGGAGCGACGCAGAAGCACTATGAGGGTTTCTTCTCCGGAATTAATTTCGAAGCTTCCATCTAGAGATCCACTCGCTTATCGTATCACTCAATGTAAGGACGTATTAGAGTTCTCATAACAAAGGAAAGCACATGCTGTCCGAGCACTTAGGACATTGAGGCTCGAGGATAAAGGGTTTATTGGCTGCTGTGAAGCTGGTTAGTGGGTTGAGGGCAGTTAACATCATCATCGATGGTGACGACGTATCGTTAGAAGATTTAAGATATACCTCCAAATTTATAGTCTCAACATATGCTTTTGATTATTATTTGATTTATGCACATAACTGTTTTTGCTCTTTCCACTTACTCCATTCGTAAATCATAAAAACGTCTTAAATCAACACAATTTATTAAGTTAGTACAATTTTAAAATCGAATACAAGTTTCGTCAACATAGTGTAATTATCAATTTTCTGCTTATTTTACTTAATATAATAATTTTTTCTGCGCTATTTCATGTTTTCTTACTCCGCTTGCATAAAATTTAAATACATTATGAACATAAAGTTGTTTGGTATAAACTAAACGTTGTTCAGCAGTAATTTTACATGCAAGAAATTGCTTGCAGCAAGTGTGCAGATGACTATCAATTATCTGAAATTTAAGCTGGAGACCCGAAGGAACTTGCAGTGTGAAATTCAACCCCGTTTGTTCGATCAAGACATAGTGCGGAACGGTATCGATGTGCTTTTACTTGAGTATTGACGCGGAATCGTTCATGAGATGCTACAGCCAGGTATTACAGTCTTTCCAATGTCGCACAAAGAGACTTTCGAATTTTCATTCTGCAACAGTCTTTCTTTCTAATATCTATCAGAAGAATCAAAAGTTGGATTTTCATTGAAACAACTCTGCGCTTTGCAATGCATTTTTTTACAAATAATTTCTATTTATGAATAATAGATCATCGATACAAATTATATCATTTAATTAAATCGGTTATATGAATAGAATCGTGATTAATTATAACTATTAAATGTATTTAGGTGAAAGTAAGTAATAATATATTGTTTGCATGGATATGAAGATAGATATTCATGTGGTAAGGCACTTTGACTTTACCTCTCCTTTCGATTGATGTTCAAATCTAGTTTAATACTCTATGACGTAATCATATCTCAAAAGTGGCATCAGTTAACCTTCCTTAACCTATACATATCCCCTTCCCCTTTCTCAAGTATTAACATCTATTTCAATGTCGCTCAAACTCTCACCTGTCGGTTTCAACTCCAAACTTTGAGACACTATTTACTAAGCACAATGGTCGATTTATTGATAAAATGAAAATAGAGAATAAAGCGCCGAATGAAAACAGACGAATGGGAATAAAGGAAGAAAAGTACAAAAAATAGAATGTCTACGTTTCGAAAACTTCATTCTATATTCTCTATATGTGACTTTGATTTATTTTCAAATAACGTTGTATTTGTAAGCAAATTTTTGCGAATAAGTCGAGACGAGTAAAGTTGATGATGATTACTTCTACATAAGTAAAAGACACACATTGGGAACAGAAACGTTAGTAGTTGAATTTGAAGTACATAAACTTAGGGCAAAGTGTTGGCAAGTTAGTTTACTAGTGATTTAAAGACAGCTCACGTTTATATCACTCGTTCTCGTAGATCCATAGCTAGTTAGGAGCGCCGTTCTGGCCTGATTGCAGGCCAACACACTGCATTCTAATGCGAAAGCTTCTTGCTTGGTAAGTGTACAAAGGTGCTTTTATCTCTCGCAGCGTCTTTTTCGCGATCTCTCTTTTGCGCCTCTCGCAAAACTAATTGCCTTATCGGTGATTCAATTTAATCAGTCGTTCGACGACTATGTTTGAACAATCGTAAGCTTCTGGCGTAGAAAGAAAAGGGGAGAAGAAGAAAAAAAAGAATATGTAAAATGTCTAGATGAACCGACTAATGCGAATAAGAGCGCTTGGATGATGGAAATCATTTGTGCATTATTTTGCACTTTCATTGAATTGAAGTTTTAATTACTTTTATTGATTCAGTCGTATTTATTGCAAAATATAACTAAGTAAAATTTTATTGACTTATAAATCAATAATCAATAAATTGAAATAAAAATGAAATGAATAAATTGAAATTGAATAAAATGAAGAAACAGTACTTATTAAAAAATATATCTGTAGTCTATAATCGTTTTATTTTTATATAAAAACAAATTGTAGAATAATATTAAATGTAAATATATTCCTTGAAATAAAAATTGTTAAATAAATATATTTAATAGAACTAACATTGTAAATGAAAAATAATGTTGCAACTGTTGTTGTTTCTAACTTTTAACTAAAATGTGTGCTTTGTTAAAATATTGTACATTTTTCTTTGTAACGTAGAGCATCCAATACATGTCCAGCATACAATTTTTTCAAAAAAAAAGGGTGAAATTAAATTATAAATAATATATATTTTTCAACGTAAATAAAATTATCTGATTTTCATTAGCTGCACTTAAAGTACCGAAAATTCTCAAAACAAATTCTTAAATTACCTAAAAATTCGTTGAGAATTTACAATATAGAAAATATAACGGTTTGTCGAGCTCAATGAAAGAACGAACGAAAACTGCAACGAGGGATATCTCGGTAGAAGAGAAGACTCGATTACACGTCACTAGCAGCCCAGAGCCTATTTGATCGCAATCGGTTTTTCATTACTGAATCACCCCACCACAGCAATCCTTCGAATTGTACATTTAGTGGTCCTCCAATGATACCCCTGACATGGAAGAACCGAACTGTACATTTCATCTATTTTCTGATTGTACAATAAATGGTTTCGACTACTTTGCGCCGACAACAGATTCAACTACTATTTTACTTTTTTTTTATTTTTTTTCTTTTCTTAATTTCTCTTTCTCGTACTTTATCAAAAATGTCATTTAACAGTAAGCAATATTTGGAAGCAATTAGTCAGATATTTATTCGACGTTAATTACAAACAAATAATTGTAATTCATTTATTAAATAAAAAATTACACCTAATGATGCAAAAGGACTATGTTTGAAGCGTATTATGCTACTTCTAAAAAATTATAACATTGTATTAAAATTATAAATTGAAAAAATTAAAAATAACATAACCTACGTTTTTCTATTCCTAAAAGTACTTCAATGGATCTGGAAAAACTTATCAACGTAACAAAATGTTCTTATATGCACAACGGAAAAAAATCATTAACGCGATAAGAGTACTTTTTATCTGAATTACTTTGTCAGCGGAACCTAATTTAAAAATGTTGAAAAATGATGTCCGCATTTAATACAATTTCTTCCGTTTTCCTCAGTTATTTATTTATTTTTCGCACAAAATCAAAACATTTGACTGCTTACAAATTGCAGCGCCATCTGTGACGAGTTGAACGATTTTTCTCAAAATAATAAGATATGAAATAAATAACTAACAAGTCATTTATTTACATTCAGTTTATTATCTTTCATATATCTTCTATTACATAATTCGGAGTATAATCTGACTTTAATGAATTTCAAATTAAGTTAAAAAATAATTTAAACAATCAAAAAAATATATATAAATGAAATATTAATTTCGTATGAACTGGTCAAAAATGTAATACCTAAGTAATGCACTCTGTGTAGAAAGCTATATTTATTATTATCTAACAAGTAATACTACTTTTTCATACCTGTTTATTAGCAAAAAATCTTGTACAGAAAAAAGTTATGTTACGTCTATCCTAATTTATGTAAACCCAGTAGAATTTCTGTTGTGGTAACGTCAATTGCGACTGAGGCAACAAAATAATCATTTCCGTGTGAAAGTGAGTTCGTACTTTTATTTTGTAACAAGAGAGAAGTCGCATTTACAGTGAAAACACGGAACCATTTTCATTTGCAGACTGATCTTGAAACATATTGCGAGATAATGTAGAATCATCGGTTGGTAACATAAAACTGAGTCCGATTGTTTTAAGGAATTACTTTTTTTAAAGAATATTATTAATTTTCAAAATTACAAAATAGTAAGTTTTTCTATAATATTTTTTTAAACTTAACGTTTTTTTAAATAATTAAACTTGAGCAACGAAACATTTTTCTTGTAAATAACCCGTTGAAGATAAAAAAAACACTTCATTTCTACGTTACCACCAGATGTTATTCGTTCGTATTTTTTCCATTTATCGTTGTTCTATCATTTAGTTTGTATTTCATTTAAAAATTAATTTGTTAACTTTTTTATTCTATGATTATAATTGAATTAATAAACAATTTGAACTATTTTTGCCGAATAAAAGTAGACATCTATTAATCTGTTCGTTTTAATTAATGTTTAACGAGAGTTTAATTCGACTATCAGAAAACTTTAATTTATTACAGTCCAACACAGTAATGCAATTGTAATGTTAAGTTTTTCTTTTGTTCAGAGAAATACAAACAGAGACTGATTTAATTAAAACACTTACCGAGAATAATTAATTGCATATAACAACTATGAAACTCAGTCGATATTATTGAATATTTCAAGAAACAATTACTCTTTCGTTGATATGTTAAACTTTCGTAGTTTCTTGCCTTTGTTTATCATTTTCAAAAATGTTATTATTGATTTTTAATTATAATACAGAAATATAGAATTTAATACACATCATAGAATCTTTTTTCATTTTCAAACATTAAAATAACTTTCAGATTTGTTATTATTTTGCACATAAAATTGATTATCAAAAGTTACCTGCATAAAAATATTACATTGATTAAGCTACACATCTCTTATGATGCGTCATTTTGATTTATGGACGCCCATGATCCTTCTAGAATCACCTAATAATAATAATTGATCATTTTTCAAAATTACTTTGTAATTTTATTTATGCATCTCGAAGTACTTATTCGTATATATAGATAAATAAATTAGTGCCCTACATAGCTTGAAAATTTTTTCCTTTCAAAATTACAAGTCATGTAAATAACAAATGTTCCTTATAAATAACAAATTTCGTCTAAAAATTTACCTTAAAGTATATACAATTTTTTAAAAAATATATCTTACCAAATTGGGATCAAACAAATAATTCACATTGAAATGTTCAGTTTAGTTTGATAAATATAACATATCTAATAACTCTAATAACGTTCAATCTCTAAGCTGTATCTCTTCTTATGACTAAATCGCCTATGAGAATCAATAATCCAAATACTTGCATGTTTACTCTCATGCAAGATTAGTACGTACAACTTCTACTTAGCTTGCTTCGCACATTATTAAAAGGGAATTTCATATACCTACAGAATAATGCGCAGATCGTACCTTGTAATATTTTTACTACTCTTTCATCTAATATACTTTATATGTGATGGCCTCAATTTTTGCGACCTTATAACCTAAATATACTCGACATTAAAAAAATATATGCAACTAGAAATGCAGTAATTTCACTGCAAATACTTTAATATACCATACCCTTGCGAAACAAAATATATTCTAAAATATACGCACAAATATATGTAAATTAGATAAAATATTAAATACATTTAAATATATTTCTTCAAAAATATATATGTAAATATGTATGAAAATATATGCAACAATATATTTAAGTTTATAAAAATATATTCAAAATATATTTTTGCATATATTTAAGCGGCAAAAAGTTCGATATTTTTGCATATATTTTCAAAATATAATTTCCATCGTGAGGGATTACTACTCGCTAATACGTTGATCATCCAAAAATAAATATGTTTGCTATGTAAAGCGAAGCAAAATTCATCTATTCACATTATCCTATTTATCACTCTTTTTAAATAACAAATTAGATTAAAATCAATTCATAAATTACTTCGAAACTTTTGAAATAGCCATCAATTCAAGTTAAAACTATAAATTGAATGAAAATCATCTGTTCCATAAATCTGCTGCCAAATTTAATATCTAAAACACTGATGTAACAACTTCATAATTATACGGTATTTCGTAACATGTATATATTTATCACAGTTACAATCTCACAAAATAACATTGTATATCTACTGATGTTAAGACTAACTGCAAACATTATTTTTGAGTTACATATACGATTACAATATCCTTAAAATTACAAAATGGTTGGTTGTATTTTTTAAATTCAGTTTTCTTCATTCAATTCAATATTCTATTCAAGCTCTTTCATTGTAAAGTTGTTTTTTGAGTTCACTATTTTAAATATATAGTAAACTTGTATATTTGTACTAAGCAAATGTCACATTAAACACTGATTCATTGATGTAATTCTTATGGAGTCATTATTTTTATAATGACCGAATGTTTAAACTTGAACAATTGTAGAAGACATAGAAAACATTTTAGAAAACAAGAAGTGTCTTTGTATTAATACATTTTTTCTATTATGAACGAATTTTCAATTTATCAAATATATATAACATAAGTAACTGTTTCGGTTGAAAGGAACTATACGTAATCAATATTTCTACTTAATAGAAATCATTTGCAATATATATGTTCTTTTGTGTGTTCATAAATCTTATAATAAGTTGATTGTATAAAAATAAGAAAATAGTAAAACTGAAACTTAAAAATACTACACTTGCACAAATATCTCTATTCGCAAGTATTTAAATTAATATACTAAGTTTTCATGTATTTTTCGAATATAAACATGTTTGTATAGTGGTAATATGTATCTACTGATCTGTAGGATTTGATCCAAAAATATAAATAGAAATACTTTGTGTTGAAAAAAAGAATAACTATTTCTACATAAAAGAAAAAAGTAAATTGAAATAAAAAATGTAATTGACTTAGAACATGTGCAGTATAATTCATTCAATTGAAATGTTTGTTTTATTTAAAAAATATTTTCGTAAAATATTTTGTTTGTATCACAGACAATTATTTCAAATGTTTGATATAAGTCCTTATTTCATAATGAGGGGATGCTGGTGTAAAAACGGCATTTCCTTCATTATCCAGATAATCAGCATATTTGAGTTCGTAAATTTGCTTCATTCCAAATTTTTCGCACAATTTACTAGAAAATGCTGAACTGCAGTCTACTCGGAATAAATCAAATCCATGTTGTTCAGCAAGTTTTCTAAAAAAAATAACACATTACAAAATCGTTCATTTTTTATGTTTACACCAATATTTTCTAATCAGTTTCATTAATTCCTCGTACTTACAATGACTTATCAAATAGCATTTTGGACACTCCTTTTCCTCGCCAATTAGTATCGACAGATATTATCCTTATTTCCATGGCACTTTTATTTGGATACCTGCCATGTATATTTGCATTCTTGTCTACGTAGTGCAATAGTTTGACTATTTTCTTAAATTTCGGATTCTGGCAATTCGTCACGTAGTCGGGTTCACCATCACATGGTGGATTCATAATACCTGAAATCATACCAAATGAAATAAATTAATGCAAAAATACAAATAAACTTTCATTAAAATATTCAAATACAAATAGTATAAATTCAAAACTCGGTTATTTCGATTTTACATTCCTGAATAAACGGAATTGTTATAACTACTACAATACACAACTACCAATTAAATATTCAGATGTTTACTCCTGTCTATTTAATCGTATACATATCTGAACAGGTTTTTTTCATAGTGCAGAATAAATTTACATAACAAAATGTAAACTTAAAAATTGATGGACTCACGCCAGACAATTATAATGAAGACGACAAAAAAATGTCATAAGAAAAATAATAATGTTAAGTAAATCTGAGTCTCGAAGCGCGAGACCACTGCAGGAACAATGTTAATTCCATTATGCTAATAGTGCAAGTTTAGTATAGTGATGATCTCCAAGTGTAAATCACACTATTTTCAATTGCAAATTAGTAGAAACGTTACTGTAAATACACGTGATGCCTGAACACTCGAAGGTCACTGGCATTAGTATTATTATACGTATGCAATAAATAATTCTGCACTATTAGCATTTGCTCGACCCTATCGAAGTATAGGGTTTTAATCTTATATAAATCAGGATTGTGCATTTTTTTTTCTATGTCTACTACTACTTCTGCTTCCATTCACTTTTTATACTTTACAAGCACGGATTTTTCTCTCATCGTAATCCTGCGCTTATGCACCTTGATCCCACTTGTTTATTGCAATGAAACAATGATATATATCAACATCGAACATCTATAAATATATTAGACGTTACAATAATTGATGACAAGCAAACAAAATTATAGATTATTATTTTTAATGCTATATTTTAACGCAAAAACGATTACGAATAATTGAACGAAATGGCGTGAGGTTTATTCAAATTAACGTGTTGCATTTAACTATGTAGTAACTGCGCGTCATTTGCTACGTTTTAATGATTTATCCAATTATATGCACAGGTTTCGCGAATAAAAAGTCGAATAATCGATTGGAATTTAATCGTAAATTAGTTTTTTTTTTTCAAATCTTACGGTAATAATTCATATTCATATTTATGAGTGTACGTTCGTTAGCACTATTTTATTTTGTTCGTTTGCATTTTTTTTAGAAATACAGTTACATTTGCAAATTCTGTGTTTTAATTTTTTTGTACTTCTTACACTTGTTTTAATCACAACATTGATTACAGAGGATATTATGCAAGTTCATAACTTTTTGTGTTCAACAAAATATTACAATGATATTGAAGAAGATGCATGTAAAAATGTAATTAATACGATAATATAATTGCAAACGTAATCAAAAGGTACAATTATTACCATGTGTGTAAAAATGCTACAGAAATTAAGATCTGTTAGTTAAGAGAAAACAGTTATGTTCACGTGCTAACTGAAATAAGCGATTCGTTTTTTTAGCGCGCGTAATTCATTATGCTAATGTATTACGGTTTTTAATTCATGAAAAAATGAAATGTTCTAAATGTATACAAATTGTATTAAGGAAAACTTACAACTGTAAAATTTGAATTCATTCGTTGTGTGCGTTAAGTAAAGTTAAGTTGAGTGTTTGTAATTAACTTTTAACTCATATATGGTCTTAAATTTAAAAGGAAAAAATTAGAATACATACAATTTAGTTCCAATTAAGAAATCATTGCATAATTCATTAATTAATACATCACTTCATTTCTTCAAACAAGGTATTCCAATCGTCATAGTAAAAATCTTTACTTCATCTACATCACTTTTCAGTAGTACGAAATTTAACCATGCCAGCCGAAAAATTAAATTCGCGAACTTTTAAATATAAAAATAATGTATAAATAAGTATAAAATGGTTGCTTGAATAAATTGAACAGTCGATTCAAAATATTATTAAAGTTTGTTCACTTTTTTAATATAAAAACTAAAATTTAAAATACACGAAATAAATTTTTTTAATAAAAAAAAAGTGTGAAGTTTATGCAATAACGTTAATGATGTAGAAATGACTCAAAAAAACGAACTATAACATCTCGACTATAACAATGGAATGTCTCATGATACAATGGAATATTCATGAAAAACACCTTGGTGTATAATTTATATTACTATGATACATACATTATTATATAGACGCAACTCATTGAAAATTAAATGAGGTTACCGTAATATTTTTATGACAAATCGATAATAAAAATTGTGTATTTTAATATGATCCATTATTACAATAACAAAAAAAATGTATTCTACCATCCATTTGAATTTTAATCGACATTATTAGAACTTGTTTCATCAAAATGATATTTTTAAATGTTAGTCATTGTATATTTGTAATCACGTTTGGATGCAGCACTTGTTAGGTTTCTACTATTGATCAAAAACCACATCCCAACCACTATACGTGGAATTAAAAGTATCAGATTTTACGTAAATTCTATGATATATATTTTAGTATCTTTTGCGTTCTTTCACCATTCTATACTGATAAATAAATAATACATTCCGAATATCTCACATGCACACTTAAGAAAGAAAATAAGCAAAAGAAACAAAAGATATTCTGCAAAACCAGTTTACATTAGTATTCTACATTAAAATTAAATTGAAATTTTATTGATATTTATGTACTTACTTATTTACTAAAACTTATATAAAATTACATTTAAATAATATTATTAAATAATAAAATGCATGAAGAATAAAAAAAAGTATTACTGGATATATAAAATTCTGATAAAAATTACTATACCATTTATGAAACTAAGGACAACTTGACAATGTAAAAAAGTATAATAAAAAAATATAAAAAATATTACATGGTATAGTAAAAATATGTATATATCATAATTTTTATTAAACAAGTGATAAAAATAGAGCTATTTAATACAAATTTTTATTATATCATGTTTCATCTTTTATATAGAAATATAATTTTTTCCAACATAGATGTTGAGTTGTCATCAAATTCATAAATGGTATAATAATTTTTATTAAAAGTTACAATAATTGTTATTCGCGTGTATAATTAATTGAAATAAAGTTCAGATAATAAAAAGAAATAAAATAAAATGTCAAAGTTTCATTCGTTCCATATAAGTATAAGAAAAATGTGCTAACCATTCAAGCAAACTCCAATGATTGTTCCGCTCGTTGTGATTGCCTTAAGACTAATGTTGTCGTCAATAGCGGAAGTGCTATAGTTCTCCAATTCGACACATGTACTATTCTCGCCTGTAGGAATTAATTCGATACACTCGTTAAGCGGCTCGTCCCGGAAAAAGAAGCGTCGCAGAAACTTGATTACCATTGGTTGATCTTCCTTCGTGATCAGCTCTATATGGTAATCCATGTCACGATTTTTGTCATCAGCATCATCTGCCAACTAGAAACACAAAACTGCTTGTACTTACAAACGCAAAACAAAAATAATTCTAAGAAATATGAAATGTAAGTTGGAATGCAAAACGTATAATAACATTTTTTCCTTTTTTCAATTAAAAAAAAATCAAGTCTTTTGCCAAGTAGAAAAAATATTGCATACATTATAAGCCCAAGTTGATAAAACTTGTATTCTTTTGACTTTTTTTTCTTCATTTTAGCCTTGCAAACGAGAAAATTTTTTATTTACATTTTCTTCATTTGCTCGCAGAGTTCAATGCAACAAACATTCATTTATTGTCATTCATAAATAGTCCAAGCTAGTTAAGATTGAGTCATGTCTAATGTTTGTAACTGATATCGAACTTGAAACAATTCGTTCTACTTCGAAACAATTGAGCCAAATGTAATTATGATAAAGTCACGTCAGCGATTTATCGTTGCGTCAAGTATTTAGTCGGAAAGCAGTATTGTAATAATGCAAAGTTCAATGTTTGTATGTACAAATGCAAATATAGGGTAACACATTTTTTTCCATTACAAAATCAACATTGATTTTGACAAGTAATCCTGATTGACTGACATTTGATACTAAATAGCGTCACTCAAGATGCATGCATAGCGTAATGTGAGACACAAAGAAATTATCAAATTTGACCTATTTTGATAGATTGTTTATTTATTAATGCTATGCAACAAGATATAACTTGAATTATGATCAACGATGAATACATAAAGTGCGATTGGTCAGTTTAATTGCACCATAGCCCCCGTGGGTCCATATTTAATTTACGATAACAGCTTAATTATGATAATAATATACCGACCATTTATTTATTGTTTCGTTAATTGAATGAATGTGATGAAAATTTAAGTGTTACATTTTAGGAGCATGAGATGAAAGTAATGTTATATCTCGTTCAAGTTTTCGTAGTACAAAAAGTAAAAGAGTAATGCCGATAGATGGAAACAAGAATTATAATGTTTCTAACAGCATCCAATTATCTATCAAAATGAAGGTTAAACAAACAAGCTGCGAAGCATTATTGACACTATAATTTTACAGTTTGTCACTTTAGCATAGACAAAAAAAATGCAAGTGAAAAAACAAAAAAAGATAATTTTCGTTGAAACACATTTTTTGAAAGACAATCAGAAAAAAACAACAGGTGACATTACGTGAATACTACTTTGCAAATAAATAACGCAACATTTGTTATCGTATAGATGATATACGGAAATAATTATTTATGATATCAGATGATGCCAGGAAATAATTACACGCGTGCACGTTGACTACAAATATTATGCAAGATATATTATTAAAAAGCGATTAATTATCGAAAAATTTATCTTTTACAGTATTCAGAAGCTGTTCTCTTCTGAAGCGCATCTCACTCGACAATTATTACGTTTCCTCGTATTTAATTCGTGTTGTTTTTTTCTCTTCCTATTTTTTGTTACGTTAATTAAGTTAACGCATTAAAGTGAGCGCATTAATATATCACATTTCGTGCTCGAGTAAACACGAGCTCAAATTTATGTTTTTATCAACTGTTCATGTAACTTTTTCTGTATAAATAAATAATAATATGATACTAATGTTCACATTAACATAACATCCAGTTAAAGATAATTTGTAATAATAACATAATTCATTTACGTGACAATTGATTTTCATTAAAATTCGATGTATTATAATTTTACTCTTCATCTGTCAATTAATTTCACTCATTTCTAACTCGCAATCTGTAATTACTTTATTAAATGTATATGAATATTTAATGATTATGTTATTATCAACTTTTACTGTCATTTAATTCATAATTCACACATTTAAAATGTCAAACTTGTTGAGAGTTAAAAATTAAACAGATATTCAATTGTAAAGATAAATATTTATTTGTTTAATGTGAAACTATAATATTAGTATAACAATTGTGATTTGATTCATGAATAATGCATAACACGTGTTCAATTATATTTGTATATTATTTGAACTGTTGTATAATTACAGAGGGAATCACTTTTTTAAAATGCCGCATAATAACGTTTTATTTATAAATACATTTGCGCGTTTGATTGAATGTACTGATTGAATCGCCGTCAAAATAACATTCTCCGATTAATGTCAATTCATTATCAGCAGATATTATTTCATTGCCACCGTGAATTTATGTAATTATTAATTCAATTATTACATGATGTTTTTGTATTTTTTTTTCACATCGATTAATAGTCGAATCATTATTTTATCATTTTTCACCAATCGTCAAATGAATAGTTTTTTTCATCATGCAAACAATCCTAAATGATAAATCGAAAAGAAGTTCTTTTTACTTCATATATCATATGTTACGAGACAGATATCGTCATAAAATATGCTGCCGATTATTTTATTATTTATTTATGATTACAGACATATAAAAAGTTGTCTGCAAAAATATTGATGAGAAAATGTTTTGGATGATTATTTTTTGTCTGGTACCAATTTTTTGTGTGTGATTGTTGCTCACCGAGTATCTGGGAATTGCTGGTATATTTTTGATGAAAGAGTTTTCAGATTTTTCATTGTGTATAATAGTAGGAGTTGAGACGGCCAAGGTAGCTTCCATTTTGGCAAATTTTTAATCACAAAAATTGATTGTACAAAAATATTCTTTTTTTTTCTTTTTGCTCTCTCCCCAAATAACAGTCAAAGTTTCAAAATTTGGAATTGATGCGGCACAATTCACGCGAAGCTCGTTGCATTGATTTTGAGATCAAGTGTGATTGGTTTTGTCTTTTTTTTCAGATACGTTTTTTTTCAACGACTGGACAACATCGTCGTCACCGTTGTCGTATAATACTGTGCGACGTGATAGGACTTCGTCGATCTTATATAGACTCCTACTGACCAAAGCCATTCTTGTAGGTTCAGGGACGAGAACGTTACTTACACTTATGAATTTTACTAAATATCATATACGGATTGATAAAAAAAATATTATATGAATAGGCCAATTGTTCAATCAGTGACAACATTGTGTTAGAAAATTAGATTATTATATAATCTGCCGATATTTCCGCACGAAAAAATTTTCGTGACTTGGCTGTTGAAGATGTGAAAAAAATGTGTCTGCATGAAAAGCCAATTTTTAGCCGAAAAATTTGATGGATACATGGGGATTTTTCGATTCTAATTCAATGACGGTTGAATGGAAAAGATTATTTCTTGACTGATTTATAAATACTTAATGTAACGTTATACGTTTTCTATCGTAGGAATGAAAATGTGTACTATTCTGTTGAACGATCCTTGTCCCATATATAAAAGTCAGATTAATCTTTATTTAAACGTCGCTATTATATAATAAAAACTATTTCTCCCATGATTTGTCCCCTAGTTTGCCTGTAGATCTTAATGATTACTTATAATGCGTACAAATTTAAACTAATTTATTTTTGAAAAATAAATAGCCTAAACTCATTTGATGAATGAATAGCCTACATTTATTTTATATTTAATGGTCTTCTTAAGGTTTTAAGATTTCTTAAAAGATTTCTTATTCCTTCAATTCAGAAAAAATATTTTTTTAATAATTATTTAATAGTGTTTTTAATTACATATAATAATATGTAATAACATATTATTATATTTTACAGATTAATCATTTTTAAATGACAGTACGTAAATTATAACTTTCTATTAATATGACATCATCAAAAATCTAAGATCCTTTTCTATTAACATTTATTTTTATTCAGTTCGATCAACTAGGTTAATAATGATTTAAAATAGATAAAAGTTTTATATACAATTTATTTCATGAAAATTTTACGCAGCAAAGAAGATAAGAAAAGGTCATCAATAAATAATAAACAAGCCTTGGATGATACGAAGGTGTGAATTGTTGCAAATAATTTATTTCATCAATGATTGAAACCAATAATGTTGTACAAATTGTTTGTTTTATTTTATTCATCACTAATGGCAAAATGAAAAAAAAACTTAATCCGCGTTACATAGTGACCTATATTCCGACATAAATCTAATGTAATACTTCCTGAAACAAATAAAGCAAAAAGAGTAAATCATTTCCTATCATCAAATGTATATTATGCTGTACTAAATACGAAATGCACAATCAAATAGTGACTTCAAACGTACGTAATATACTGATAAAAAGTAATATTCAAGAGCACGTAATTTTACAGGAAGAATCATGATTCATTACAAATAAATTTGTTACTTTAATTCAACTACATATTTTTGATCAAATTGAAATAATTTTAATATTGAAATAATGTTTTATTCAATGTATTAATCATTTGAAAAATTATATCCTAAAATTGCGTTCTATATATAGATTCACTTTTTGATTTTACGTAATCTGCGCAAAATTTGTACAGTAGAAAAACTAAACGATCATTTTAATTGTTATCAGATGTTTAATGGTACGGTAAGAGTTTTTTATGATATAGCTTACAAAGTATGAACTGTTAAAACAAAATAGTAAGCATTATAATAGTATAATAAATCAAACATTAGAATAGAATTATGGAAGATCGAATGACGTTTGTTTGACATATTAAAAAGATATTTACCACAGTTAAATTATAATTCTAAACTGAATAAATGTAGATAATCTTATCCAAATAAACTATGTTTGTTTATTTAAATGCGTCAAAAGATTTACTGATATTATATATACATTGTATAAATAAAAGTAATACGATAATATTTGAAACATTGTAATGTTTTGGGAACTAATTCGAGTCCCCTTTTTTTTAATTAACAACTATATTTAGAATTATGACTCTTACAGTATCCAATATCAATTTGTTGCTCCGAAACGCTGATTAAAGAACATTTAAATTGCTCTGTATAAACAAATGGGATACCAAAATTAGTGCGCAATAGAGTAAATTCTACATTTAATGATTGTAGCAACTTTGTATCCACAAGCAATAATTTTCAATAAATGAAACTGGGTTAATGCGTATATTCGTGTTTATTATAAAAGAAGAATAAAAGTTTCGTGAATTCGAAAAAGTCAAATTAGTTCTCTTTTCCATATTCAAATATTGGTATTCTTTTTATTTACACTCTTTCAAAACCAAATGAAAATCAAAGCAAACGAAGCAAGTTTTTTAATTGGAATGGAAAAATGCGACTAAAATTCAGGTGAACTTAAAACGTAATAAAAATTATTTTAATAGTACAATAGTACCAAATATTTTATCATTCATTTTGATATATGTTAACACAAAAAATATTTATATAACAAAATATTTCTCTTCTACAATTTCGTTCAATTTTGCTAAGCTATTTCGAATTATTGCGTTTCGAAGAATACAAAAATCAATATTCATATAAACTTTTTCGGTTAGTTCTAAAAAGGAATTTTTAAAAAATTCTTCCATTTCATACAGTAATTAATATTTATTAATTTATATATGTTATCATGCTTTATAAAAGTAGCTATTGTATTTATAAAAACTATTTCCTTTTAAAAATATAAACTATAATTAATTGAATCTGAGTGTATGTTTTAAGTTAACTTGATTTGTATTTGCATTTACGATCAAACGACATTTTCAACTTTCATGTTTTCTCAGTGTAACTCAAAAGAACCAATTTATATTTAATGTATGTACTAAACAAACTTTGATGCATTTACTGCAAAACCATTACGCGTACACTTAATTAAACATTTTCTGTGCTATTACTTTAATGCATTAACAAACATTTGCTTTTCATTATAATGAATATTTATAATTTAATATAAAAAAGAACTATACACATTTTGAGACTAATTTTTTAGTTATCGATAAAAATATTTCTATTTCTTTCCTATTTTACACTTTATACTCTAGATTTTAAATTTCCTGAACAAATACAACTAATGACACTATAATACACCAAATTATCGTACTTAATGATGTCACGTAAGCAAATGTTGATTGCCAAGAAATTTGAATACAGTATCGATATGACATTTTGTGGTAGATGATATTGATTTTGGTCACATAATTGACGATTCCACAAACGTGTATAGGAATTTCCAAGTAAACGTGACTCATTTTGGGTCGAAAATTAGTTAGAAATTCATGATCCGCTGTTTGAACAACATTAATTGCAAGCATATACTTCTGAAAAATAAATATAAAATATGAAAAATATATATATATATATATTCAAAAATATAGTAATCTTGAAAAATCAGTTATAATTAATGTGTTTCAATGATTCTTTGTCAAGTTTATTATCAAAATAAACATAAAAGTTAATAAATTACGTCGATACATTTCTACGTCATTTATATATGCGTCGACAGAATGCATCAAAGCGTAGAAAAACTTATTCTAAGTCAACAAAAACAGAACAATTTAATCAATATTCAAGGCTTTATGTTTCAAGCATTGAACAGTTTGGTCCATAATTCGTTTAAAAACATTTGTTTAAAAGCCGAAAAAGAAGGGAAAAAATATAACAGAAATTAAATGGAAAGAACTATTTTTATGATACTTTCATCTTATCATTTCTCAAAAACTAAAACTAGAATTATCAGTTATAATATTAAAGAATATTCAAATGCGTCATAATAATAAAGGAAATTTTACATATGCAGATACGTATTATAAAATAAAAAGAATTTATTTTAGACTCAGCTGACCGCAATTCCGAAACGAATTCATATTCCATTTATGAATGAATTTTACGTAAACGACTATCAAGCAATAATTAGAACTGACCTAACTACTAACTACATAAAACAATGTATTTAACATACAAAATAATCTCATAACATTCTTATCTTGTTAATCCATGTCTTATTAATCATTAATTCATGATAAAACTGTCCAATCTGATTAATCGTACTCGTAATATTACAAACAGAAATGTGTTATCGCTAGTTAATATTTTGACAAAAAAATTCCATTTTCCAATTCGAATTTTGACAAATCATGAAATATCATTAAATATAACTGTAATTAATACAAAATATATTCAAAGGATTACCATTAATCCTATCTTAATCTCGCTTAAAACGTTTTGATTTAATCAAACGTTTTTGTGGAATTTTTTCTACCAAAACTTTGCTTTGAAAAAAGACCGTATACAGTCATTGTGGAATGTGTTAATAAAGACAGACATATATTGTCTTTTGTAAAAATGACTTGAAGGAATGTCTTTGTATCTCGGAAACGAAGTGAATGAACCTTAGATTGAGAACAACCTTTCAGTTTTAGACGAAGTCTATGAGAAATTCAAAAATTGCTATTTGCATTTCATTGTCATTTGCAATTATGCTTCACACAGACTCTGATTAATAATCAGTAATAGCAATATTAAGTAGCCGTTTTCTATGATGAAACAAGACTCAAGATGAGATAATTGTTATAGTTTCCATAAATTCTTAGTAAAAAATAATTATATCATAGATTTGCTAAAAAATAGTTTTCATATTAACAATGAAATTTAATAAAATTTATTTTTATTTTTTCAATTTTACTTTTAAAAATATACACATTGCATGAATACGTAATTTTAAAAAGCTTGTTATTCTATTTTATGTAAATATTAATTTGAGTAAAATTTATGTATAATAAAAGACCAATTACAAGTAATTAATACTGTTTAGTTTATACGAACATCATATACATGTGATATAATGACAGTGTTGAATAATTGTTTCATGATTGTCGCTATTTTAAAATGGATCATACATAATCCTTATTTAATCAATCTAGTATTACTTCACGATGATTTAATAAACTGCATTTAGTAAATGAATTGATTGAATGAATTTTAATTCATACAATTAACATTACAAATGTTTATGGTTAATAAAGATATAAGTGCACATTTGCATTGAATAGTATATAGAATAACTCAATAATAAAGAAACTCAGGTGTTATATTAGATTTAACATTTTTCCATATTATTTAGATATAACTTTAAAAAATGTTCTTCTCAAGTTTCGTCAAATTTTTGTAATTTATATTTGATAAACTGATTTCAAAATTTGTGAAAAAAAATTTTTTTCGGGTTTATTTTTTTTTTCTTGTAATTATATTGTCGTAAGAATACGTCACACTTGTCTCCATCTGACCCACGCAGGTCATTTGATTATGTATCAATATATTAATGAGAATTTATAATATTGAGTCACTCATCATTGAAACTGCAATAACTTTTCCTTCCATTTGAAACTTAAGTATTCTTATTTATATTATATTGCAATCTGCATATTTACATTGAAACATTCCTCATATATTCAGGAAAATGCATATTGACTTGAACATGTGAAATGAAAATTACTATGACGCTGAGGAAAAATGCATAAATCACTTAAAGTTGACCGACCTTAACCTTACTTTATCTTATTTTTGCTGATTATTATAAGCCAGAAATTTGTAAAGATAAGCAATACAAATATTTCTTTCTGCGTCAATCAGTTATGTATTTTCAGAAGTATGCTTGTGTTTAGTATTTACATGTAATCCACTTCTGTTAAACGGACTTCAGCAAATATTATTTAAGGTTAACTACGTCTGACTAAAAGTTTATTATGTTCCTTACTTAACTTTTTATTTTCTTTAAGATAAAAATAAAGTAAAACGTAATCAAAACTTCGATAAAGTTTAATGAAATTAAGATTAATTAAAGAAAATATATCTAAATAGTTTAACTTTCCAAATTGGAGAAGTCAAAATCGAGACGAAATAAAAGTTGAAAACGAGATGCATTAAAATTTCAAAATTTTAATAACGTAAAATGAAACTTCTTAAGAATGTTATTGAAAGAAACTTTTTCGAAACTTTGAATGCATTCATCATTTGAAATAATGCTTTCGCATTGACATAACTTTGTTCTGAAGTCATAATTTCATGGAACAAGTTTCGTTTAACTTCTGATAGATAATATTAATCTAATTTTGCAAAACATTTTTTTTCCGAGTACTAAGTGCAAAATACACATTTATATCGTAGTTTTTATCCCAAATAGAAATTTACCATTAGGTCAACATTGTGCCAATGGCGACTACAATTGGGCGATGATCAATGTTTATTTATATTTTTTATAAATATAAATAAACAATCCTGGCTCAATCAGTTACCTTCCGCTGGTACATCACTGATGTTTGATGCTTACTTTTCGGCGGTGATCCACTTTTTTTTACTTTTGGGCCGATTGTTACAATTGGCGAACGGTTGGTTTTTCTATTTGGGATGCAAATACATATGAATATGAATATTTTACAGCAAAACCTCGATAAAAGAGATTTCAAGGGATCACAAGTATTGTCTTTGTTTTTATTAAATCAAATAGTCAGAATTTGCAATTATTAATTGCAGTAAATTTTATCTTAAATATTGTAGTAAAAATGGCTAACATAATTTTCGAAAGGTCATTCAAGATCATCTTCGATATCTGTTATTCAGATAAAAAACCAGGTTAATATGAAAAATCAATTTAATGATTTTTAATGATTAATAAAAAAAATTTAAATGGTTTTTAATCATTAATGAAATATAATTTTAATGATTTTTAATGATTAATGAAAAATTGTTTAATTTAATGAAAAAATCCAGTTCTCTCTTATCCAGGTTTGACTGTATATGAATGCCTATGAACATTAAATCATAAATGGTCAAGATATTAATTATAAAACATTGTACTTCATACAATTATTATTAACAATGCAAATTTATTTGTCTAAAAAATTCCCACATTAATCTCTCTATTCACATGACAAAAGTCTCGTCAAAACATATACGTACGAAAACCTAAAAAAAGTGAGAAAATAACCCATACAGAGTTACAATATTTATAGAAACCTTGCACATACCATTATTTTTAACATTTAAGATAGTGCAAAGCGTTGAGAAAACTTTGCCGAAAATGCGATTAAGACTTAGAACAAGTCTTTTAGATCATCGGATGTCAACTATATAAGGCTGAACTCCGGCGAGCTACAAGTTGTACTGTAACGGCTCTTAAGAATGCTAACTAACGTTTCGTAATCTTTGTAATAAAGCCTTATCAGTTTAAGAATTACCCACAATTTGAATTAAAAAGCGTTACTTAATATTCTTCAGCTCGTTGCAGTACAACTCTCGGAACCAGAATGTAACGTCCATATATAGATTTTTCTGGATTCCTAAAGATAATCCCATTTGAGCGAAATTCTGAAAATGATTGAGCTAAAAGAGTAACCAAAATGGGGAGTGCAAATCATCTTAAGATTGGTTTTGCTAAACAAAAGATCAGCAGAATCGTCGTTTTAATACCGTTACGTCGATAATGCGCTATTAATATGCAAATAAAATCACGACAACCTTCCACAGGTGCAGAGTAACAATGCAGGTTTGACTGTGGCGTGACTTCAAGGCAATTCCTTGTACAACTATTAGAGGCTAATTGCAACAGGTTTCGAACATGACAGTAACATAAGTGTAGGTGCCGTGTGATTTATAACCCTCACGTATCGACTTTGCACTTGAGAAAGAAACAAGAAATGTAATCTCTTTACGTTTACTTTTTTTTCTTCTTATTCTCTCGTATCACAAAATCACATTTTTTTTCTCCGTCCGTTATTTATTAATATTGTTCTTCACCGCATAAATTGTCTGCTTGTTACTCACGATATTTTATTTCAATTGAAATCCGAGCCTTATTGGCAGCTGGATAAAAATGTATGACATATTTTTTATCTTCTCACTTGCAGCATGTACTGGATCGTTTTCGCATGATTAAAAGACGACAGACAAAGAGAGACAGAGAAGTAAACCGGATACATTGCGATAGGGCGAAACCCCTTAATTGGTTTTTCTCCACATTAACTTTGATAGATCCTATTTAACTCATTTTCGTTTACTGACTCTACTTGCTTCGACATTGGATATTATGTCAAAAGTGACATCTTATTTTCAATTATTATCAATTTCATATCGACGGTTCCTATCCAAAACAGCACATTTCAAATGTACATTCTAAAACGACCGATTTCAAATGTTCATTCTAAAATGACCGATTTCAAATTTTAGATATTGTTAGTTTCGTTAGTTTTGTTAATGTTGTTAATCTTGTTATTCTTGCTAGTTTTGTTATACATTCTTCTTAGTTTCATTAATTCCGATAGTTCTGTTGGTTTCGATTATATATAAATCTTTTCGAATCATTAATATTTCGGAAAGATGTTCGGCTGACATAGCTCAATTTTATATCACTTGTTTTTAATTGCAAGCATTCAGACTAAAAATTTGAAATCGGTCGTTTTAGAATACAGAGTAAGAATTTACGAAGTGGCCCCCTGAAAAACCAAAATGTTATAAAATTCGAATATTTTACAATAAATGTTTAGTATATATTGAAGTATGAAAAATTCCCGAATATTTTTAAGTAATAAAAATTACTCTCAATGTTATAAACAAATACACTTTTAAGCCCTTTTTTCTTCAAAAATTCGCGAAACCTATTGAAGTAATTATTAAAAAAATATTACCATTATTTTTATGTAAAAAAACTGTAAATAATCGATTAAAAATATTGAATTTGTGAAAAAAATTTTCTTTCACCATATGATTCCTTATTTAATGAAGATTATTACTGTTTTTTTTATTTTGTTAAAGCCATTGAGAACATTTTTTTCATTTGTTTATAAAAAAAACAAGTTTTTTGCAATAAAAATATTTTGTTCACAAATTTAATATTTTTAATCGATTATTTACAGTTTTTTACATAAAAAATAATGATAATATTTTTTTAATAATTACTTCAATAGGTTTCGCGAATTTTTGAAGAAAAAAGGGCTTAAACGTGTATTTGTTTATAACATTGAGAGTAATTTTTATTATTGTAAGATATTCGAATTTTATAACATTTTGGTTTTTCAGGGGGCCACTTCGTAAATTCTTACTCTGCAATTTTCGAATGATTCGTTTTAGAATGCAATTTTGAATTGTTCCTTTTAAGAATGAAAATTTGAAATCGGTCATTTTAGAATGAGAATTTGAAATCGGTCGTTTCAGAATGCAAATTTGAAATGTGTTGATTTGGATAAGAACCGTCGATATGCGCCTGTATTATACGTTCGTTATAATAAAATAAAATTTAATCTGATGAACTATAAATATTGACGAAGTTAACTTTAGTAATAAGAGTTAAGTCGTTGATTTAACTCTATTATCACGAGTTAAAAAAATAAGTGAAAAAAAAACTATTTTCAAAGAATGTTTTTATGAGTTTGTAAATCGTATTTAATAAAAGGTTCATCTATTATCTTTGAGCATATTTAAAATGTTAATCATATAAAATACACAGTATCGGCGTATTGATTATGGAATTTTAAATGATGTTTATGATTATAAACAACCCACCGTACTTTGTAATTACATTTTGTTAAGAAAAATAAAATGTTATATTTTTTTGAAAAAACAAACTGCTGTATTATTACATTGAATGTAATTGCAACGTTCTAATACTGGCTTCAAATAACTGAATAATGTATTGCTTAATGTATGATTGGTTTCCGTTACTTGGGAAGAATTAGACCATTCTAACTAAAACCACGGAAAATTATACGCAACGAAGTATTAACGTGATAATAATTATGAGTTTCGATGTTGTTTGATATTTTGCAGAACTTTTTATTTGAGATTGAATATCGTAATTATAAATTAACTATTTCACTGTGTTGAAAGAAAATAAAAAAAGCAAATTAATATCAATTTTGTCAAAGTCAAAAATTGCATTTAACATTGACGAAAAAAAAACTTATTAAAATTCATTGAATTGACTATTAATTAAAAATTATTTCCATGCATCATTAAAGCCCTGTTAGCAGTCATTAAAAGAAGCAATAATAGTTTACTTGTCATTTTCAAATCAAGGTAGCTCCGTGAAACGTGACATGTACAGTAATGGCTAATTGAATTATTTTTAAACATTAAATCGGTATTAAAGGTTGTCAAACTACATAATCAACAACTAATTAAGGTTTTTTGAAACATATGGTTAACTGCGAAACCATGTATGTAACTAAAAAAATGTCACTCTCAGTTTCCTGATCCAAATTTTTCACGCAATAAAATGTTTGCGATTTATTGTGCTAGAATATTCGCTTTTTTTAAATTTAGTAATTTTTTATTCTACTACATACAAGTGCAAAATAGGTACGTTAATATTATTCAAGAAAGAGGTCGGTAAGTAGCTCATTATAACTCTAGGGCGATAAGTAGCTACTTACCGCCCTCGGGTTATAATAGCTAAATATTTAGCGAAATTTGGTGTTACTTTTCATTCATTTCGCGCGATAATAATCTCGAACAAAATAAATCATTTCATATTGCATATTCAAATTATGTAGACTCAACTATTAATTATGATCAATAAATAATCAAATCTTCATTTACCATTCATGTCTACTTATAAAGTAATTTATTATATCAACAATTAATGTCAATATGTCCGAACAAGTGAAAAAATTGTCTAATTAACAAGAATATTAGCATTTACTTATAAAAAATAATCACACGTTTTATGGTAATACTTCCGCTATAGTATAAAATTATAACTCGCATAAATTCAAGTACCATTCAGCTTCACCCCGTGCATTCAAAATATTAACTCGTTTTAAGTAAAACTGGATCTCATATTTGGGTCGACAGAAATTGTTTCAGTTAAATCAATTTTATTTAATATTCGTTTAATGCTCTAAAAAGTGAAGTAGAATATACATAAAATAATATATAATAAATTAATATGTATATACAATATATATTAAATTAATATACATATGTAGACAAATATGAAATTATAAACCAGACATATAATACAAGAAGTGGTTATGCACCATTATCATATATGTATCATTTTAATGCGCAGTAGCTGTATGTTCTTATTTTAATGATCAGCTAACAAAACATTCATCCAAAATAATGGCACACTTCAAAATCTAATTACAATTTTCAACTTCACTACCTGGTTGAACAGTAATTACTATTACCATTAGGTCTAACTAAAAAGCAAAATTACAAGAAAAGAAGTTGCGCAATACTTATTTACGTCGATGCACACTTGAACAGGAATAACAATGAAAACAAAAGCTTTAAATTATACAATTTTGACAAGAATGAATGCATTTGGCCAAAAGAATTGTAAATTAAGATTAAATATGTATTTATTAATATTTAACAGCAATTAGTCAAATTTATTATTTGCAAAGAGATCTGCAATGCAATCATTAATCTTCTTTTTTCGGACAAACTTTTTTATTTAACTTTAATTTCATTTCTTCAACTTTTAAATGCACAAAGTTGAAAGAAAAACAAATTGCATACACATTTTTGTCAGAATTTCTTGCTAACGCTTACAAAATAAAAATGTAAAGTCATTAAAATTAATTTTAATGACTTTATAGTTTTTAAACTATACAATTGATTTTTAAATAATTTAATTCATAATTTAAAAAATGCAGAAAAAATATTTTGAATTATTTTTCAACATTTTACCAAAATTATTTTGACGAATTTTTTTTTGTAAAATATAATCAAACAAATAAAGATAAGAAACACAGAAGAATTTACGAGAGAAAATGAATAGACAAGTTGAAAAATAATATTCTTATGTACAAATACACTTTGAATGTGTCTGGCAAAACGAAAAGCATTGAAATATGAACAAAACGAAGAAGAAAAGAAAAAAATTGAAATGAAGTGTTTCTTTTGTACACACGAAAGCGAATGATTGTGTGCATAAAATAAGAATCGATAAATATACTACTGTTGTTACGATGTAGCGTAACGATGGACAATAAAAAAGACGACGACTGAATGAATCGAAGCAAACAGTTTCATTGAGGCAGAGATTTCTGAATCAACGACAAAACTACTGTTATAGAAGAAACATCGTGCAAGTAATGCGAGCTATAGCTTATTCGAATCGCCGATCAAACATTGCAGTTAATGCGACGTATGAATTAAAAACGAAAGTGGCGTATATTCACGTTATCTGGCATTATAAAGCAGGATGGTGTAACGTTGAAGATAACAGCAGCAACACTACTGAATTGACGATCTAGCGTGGTGTTTTCACGAGGGATGTATTTTAAGTTCCCGTCCATCACGCATGCGTTTTACTCGACAATTTCATAGCTTGACAATTTTAAAGCTTTTGAACATAAAATTTTGGTTAGTTTCATAATAACTTATCATTAACATTTTATAACAATTTTATCATTAGTTTTTTACTTATGTTTGTAGTAAATAGTTAAGGAAAATAGTGATTAGAAATAGCATTGAGATAGAAATATTTATGTATAACACAATTTAATCCTAATTTATGATGTGTGTTTAGATATGTATATATATATCTACCCGTATAGAAAAAATATATGCCATATGGCCGCACTTAATATATAAATTATATATTTTTTTATATTTTATATATAATTTTTATATTATTTTTATATAAAAGTAAAAAATATATTTGAAAATATATTTCAAATATATTTTTTATATATTAGTATATCTTTAGATATATTTTGAAGATATATTTTTAAAAACATATTTAAAATATATTATATATGATTATATAAATATATATTAAATATGTCGAATCTTTTTGCCGAATTTTGCATATATTTCGAGATATATTTTCTTCTTCTCCTTTAAGTTAAAAATATTTCATTTTTAGTCAAATTTGTTTTAATCAAATTTGTAATTTTTTTTTTTTTTTTTTTTTTTTTTTTT
>JABFPJ010000728.1:0-34229 GCA_022817425.1 Gryon sp. ZL-2020 | reverse complement strand
AAAGATTAATCTCATAGAAAGAACACAAATAAGAAATACCAAGTACTAGATACGAAATTATTATTTAGTTTTGTTAGTTCTAATTAATATGCTGAGTTAAAAACATAGCATTAAATCAAATAATTTGTTTATTAATAACCGAATTGTTAGTTTTGTTAGTTCCAGTCAAAGCATCAATTTCGTTAGCTGTATTAGTTTTCCTTAGTTTCCTTAGTTTTCTTAGTCTAATAAGCATCAAATTTTCAAATACTTGGCTGTGAGCTTTTAATGTAGTCAACTCATGTTTTTAACTCAGAATATTAATTAGAACTAACAAAACTAAATAATAATTTTATATTATTTTGGGAAAAGTTAACCTCTTTTTGCCGTGAGTGGGAAAAGTATTCACGAGTAGGAAAAGTAACTACTTTTTCCAAAAGTGAATGTTTTTCCCACGCATGGAGGAAATAGGTTACTTTTCCCACCGAAAACAGTTGAGAAATAGGCCACTTTTCATGCGCGTGTTGGAAAAATCGTGTTTCTTCAGCCTTCTGCACAGTTAATAAATCTGTTATATTGACGCATGATTAGAGTTCATTCTAAAGTTTTATATTCATAATATTTTTTACGCTGTATTTATACATTTTTAAGGTAGAATTTGAATAAACTCAAGAGACACAATATAGTGTCACGGGCCAAGAATTAAAAAGTGATCGTTTTTTGTGCGATGATTTTTTTCAGATACTTTTTGATTGTCCAATATTTGTCTAACTGTTTATAAAATGTCAAATTTTTCATTTCCAAAATCGGTTATAAATAAATACATGAGGGTTATGTCAAGTTATACTTGATTATAAATATATTTAAATAAATAAATACATTCATACACCTTGTATATAGGGAAGCAATTTTTGAACATAAGGACAATGTATAAAGCAAACAAGCATCAAATGCCAATTTCGAGCAAACACCATCGCTACGTTTTCCATGCAGTAATATACGTTTCCGCTGCGTGAGTCTCTTGTCACAGCGATGTGTACATTGTAACGACTATGCGAAGGGTTTTGACGTAGCGTGTAAACGCATTCGAATCTCCGGCGGATTGTAAAGTGTGATCGTTATTTGAAGAGGATGAAACGACTGTGCGACAAGAGCTAACGTACTAGAAGAAGTGAGACGAAAAATGGAGTACTCGTCGGGAGGGTTGAAGAAGGTTGAACGAGGCGGGATGGGGTCAAATAGAAACATCGACAGATGTGTAGTGAGCCTATGTCGACGATTTCGCTGGAAGAACTTGAGCGCCGATTTTCTGACCGAGAGCAAAATATATCCCTTGGGAAAGTGTTGTAGAGACAAACTATCCCCGGGGTCCTGCAAGGAGGGGAATTTTTTCGAGACATTCGTTGAGAATGAAATGAAATCCTTTCGACCCTGTATAAGATTAATTTACTAAGAAAAGACATTAATACCGAGAAAACGAATTTCTTCTTTTTTTTATGAAGAGTATAGTAATTGTTACATGAGTAATATGCAAAATTCATTCTTTTATTATACGTTCACTCTTAGAAAGAGAGGATGTATTGATCATGAAATATGCCGCAGAAAAAATCAATAAAATTCTATATTTGAAGAACACGAAATTCTACCAAAATATTTACGTACTAAATTCCAATAACTATGCCAATAAGATACTTTTTCAATCTGTATCTTTGTCTTGTTGAACATAATCTTGTTAAATTAAGCAATTAGAATTATACTGATAACTAGTACGACGTAAACGCATTTCAATATTCTGAATACAAGTTCTACATTTTTACTGCATATGTTTTAACACTATATTACATTATGTATGAATTATTTTTGCGTTATTTTTATGTTCGAATTAAATTTTAATTGTATTAAAATAAAGTTAATATTTTTTATTACACCTACGTATAGGCGTATATAATGAATATATATATATAGTAAAATTGTGTATTAGTTTTGTAGGTTTACGTGCCTAATTTGTTAGACTAAGGTTTTTTAATGCTATTACTATTATATTTATCAACTTAAATTAGTGATTACAATAAGAATAATAATGCAATAAACTTAATACGCAAAACAGTAAAAAAAAATACGGAACCTGTGTCCTGTCAGATACAAGGTTCATGTTGTCTCAAACCTATGCACGTGGCATTAAAAATGGCTGCGCTCACTTTTAAAATTTTTTTCTATCAGATAGAAAATGCGATATCACGTTATCGTTCAGCTATACGATAACGTTCGTGTGATTTCAAAGGGATAGAAGACGTGTATATCTTAAATAAAAGAATGTGAGCGTGTCATAGTTTGACACATTCGGGATTCACGTGTCGATGCACGTGTCATGAGGCAGGCCCGCACCAACTCTCCCCGTTTACCATTACGTTTTCTCTATTGCTTTAACAGACAAAGACATACTGAATTTGAAAAATCATACTTTTCAGTTTACATTTACAAGCATTTGGCTTCGAAACACAACGTTAAATGCTTTGAAATCAATAAAACACTCCACAAACTATCAATAAATCTTAACAGATAATCATTTAACGATATAGTTTGTTGTTTATTTTATAATAAGTTTACTTTTTAGTGCATCATTTTGAGCTAATAAGGGGCTGGGTATCTTTTGAACAATTTTTTATTGCACAGCCGTTACATTGAACAACAGTTTTTTGTTCAACATAAAATTTAAACAAAGAATAATTGTACAACTGATAATTGTACAACTGATTTATTGATCATTCTTTTTTTATACAATGGACTATTGTGCAACGTTCTATTGTACAACGGACTTTTACTCAACGGTCGATTGTACAATGTACAATTGTTCAACAGAATAATTGATCAATTCTTTTTTGTATAACAGATTTTTGTACAACGTTTAATTGTACAACCGACTTTTGCTCAATGGTCAATTGTACAACTGTTAAAAGCCACTGAACATAAGTCTGCTGTACAATCGACCGTTGTACAAGAATCTGTTGTACAATAAACCATTGAACAAAAATCCTTGAATAAAAGTCCGTGGAACAAAATTTTGTCATTTTTTAGAAAAAAATTGATACAACTACACCTTTCTCTTTGTGTGTACGAAATACACGCTAAATAAAAGTGTAATAAAAATGATTATACCTTCCGATAAAAATTAGTATAACATTTATGAATCTGAGGACAACTCGAAATTTAAGAAGAAAATTATTATATTTTATGGAAAAAACTGATACATGGTATAGTAAAAAATATTATATGAAAGAACTACTTTTATCACGGGATTTAATAGAAACTATAATGTAGCATAAAAATTTTTACTATACTTTTTATTATATATATATATATATATAATATATTATATATTTTTTTATTGTTTTAATATATTAATATATTATATATATATATATAAATAAGTCCAACTAATCTGGTCAACAGTTTTAATAACATTATTCAGCTCCCAATCGAACCGATCTTCCAAAAAATTGAAAATTTCCCGGATTTCGGCCACTAAAATTACAATAATATTTAAATTATAATTTTTATTTTATATATTTAATTCATCATTATAATTAATATAGAAATTAATACAATTTTTATATAATATGAATATAAATCATCTAAATACCTTCCATTTCTTTCTCGAAAGAAAGAAATAATAGTCTCCTCTATTACATATTTGGCCCTCTCACAGCTCACCAAAATGGAACTCTCATTAATTAATGCATTTAATTTCAATGGGCTCCATACATATTTGTATACACCAACATTTTCGATGATAATTGCGGAAAATTGCGTCCATAATTTTATAAAAAAATATATTCATAATTTCATAAATTGCTTAATTTTATTAAGCAATTCTTTTCTTACATATGTCAAATAAATTGTTTATTTTATATTGTCATATTATAAATAAATGAGAATCGTTTAAATTATTCCCAATTGTTATATTTTCTTTATTAATTATTTATTTTTTATGAATATTTATATTTTTTATGAATACAACAAAACCGTTGTTCAATGTAACGGTTGTACAATAAAAAATTGTTCAAAAGATACCCAGCCAGCGAAGCGAGTAAATAAAGTACTAATATTGTGAATTTTGCTATAAATAATTTTTAAGGTATAAAATGTTACATGACGTAGTGTGTTCTTTTGTTACTATGGTGCTGTAGTTAAGTATATGCACGAGGCTCAGTTGAAGCAGAAAATTCATTTACATGAGCAATTATTTATTCTATAATCTAACAACAAGTATAAAATTGCTACAAAGAGTGCAAAACATGTCCGTTGTTACTCTGCTTGTATGAAACATAACTTTCTTATTTATATTTAAACAAATCTTAGAAAAAAAGTTGGTGAAACAAAAAAAAAAACAAAATTATTTTAAGGAAGTAAGGACGCAATGTTTTAGAGCGGAAGAGATAGAACATAACAATTGAATTACTTTTTTAAACATATAAATAAATAGACGGTAAATAATTTCTTGTAGAATTATAATAGAACAGTTCTAATTCATAGATACTGTACAGGAATGTACTGTTGTAATATTCACAACTTTTCATGTGTTACATACAAGTTTTTCCTGTATTATGCACATGAATTACATTCCCGTAAAACGCACAAAAATTCCTGTATCAGTCACAGGAATGAAAGTTTGTGTTGTGTCGCGCACGATAGTTCATTAACGCGCCTGCGCGAACGTCTACGCGTACGTACCGAGGGTTCTGCAACATTTTGGCGCTTACTTTTAAGATTTTTTAATTGTTTAAATTAATGTACAGTAATCATTTACAAAACAAGTTGTACAATTTTAAATTACTATATGTATCTTTTCCATATTATATTTGTATAGGTTATGTTGCTTATGTTGTCCATTAAATGACAGCAATCGCGACGATGAACGGGAAAAGGTTAGTTTTCGTGTATTTACAACAATTCCACCGTTCCTGTGTGTGCTACAGGAATTTTTCCTGTGCTATATACAAGAATATATTTCATGTCATATTCACAGGAATTTTCCTGGAGTATCCACAGTAATATGATTCCTGTGGCACTCACAGTAACAGTTTAAAAATATTACAGTAACTCCTGTGTTGTCTACAGGAAATTATTTTCCGTGTGGAACGAATTGTTCCGAAACGTTGTCATATAATGTTATGTTGAAAATAATAATAAATAAAAAATCTTATTTGTCTGTATATTGGTCAAAAATATTCCTAAATTATTATTAAAAACAGACGTTAAAATTAAAATTAATTGAGTCACTAAACATTGCTGAAATATTTGTTAACTTAACTTAACTTAACTTAAATATACTGTTATATTTTTTTAATCATTACAAAATAACGTAATTTTAGTATTATGTTTGTAATTATCTTTATGAGCATCATTTGTAAGCGGTAATTGATTCACAGTGTTTATACGTGACGAGTTTTAATCAGCGATAATAAGTACCTGATTGTAAACTCCATAAAATGAATATAACTGTGCATAACTGTACTTGGGTAAGAAAGTGTTATACATTCGAATGTGATTATAATATCGCTATTACTTCATCGACACTTTCGAGGAAATTTTCGGAAAGAGTGGAACAATGATTCTATTTGGGACTGCAGAACTTTCGAATATATATGCGTTTTCATTTCATATAAATACATTTAGAGAAACCGACAAATTGAAAGTCATCTCGCTTTAGGATATAAATAAATGATAAGAAATGTAGTATCTTTTTACGTTTAAAATAATGTGGTTCATGACCTATATTTCGATAATTAAATGTGATCGTAAATATTTCGTAGGTTCTAATTTACATTTTAATTTTATCATCGGAAGAAAAGTGTTCCATTTTAAATATGTTCAAGCAAAAAAAAAAAATAAATAAATAAATAAATAAATTCCGAAAAATCGTAATAAAAATGATTGTCATTCTAAAAATTTGGATAAAACTGAAATGTTAAAAGGAGTCTAGAGAAAAAGTATAAAGGCCATTCTGCGATGATTTTATTTTTCTGTTTCTTTACATAAATTAATGTCCATCCTAAAAAGTACGTGTGAAACTTTCTACTATACGTATAACGTGGTTTTATGTAAATTCGATGCGCTTTTTCACAAAAGAGAGCAATATTTAAATCAACATAACATCCAAAATGACTGTTTTAAGTAAAGCGCTTTTCAGTGTATATACGAAAAGTCCGAATTAAAATGAAAGAGCAAAATAGTTTCAATAAGAGTGAAAATATGATTTAATTGCAAACTGTTGTGGTACATCGTATATATGATAATAATAAATAAAAATGATGAGATTAACATGTGTAACAATTATACATACATATTTATAATAATGTATTAATTACGCAACGCATCTCGCTGGCTAGGCACGTTTGTACGAATTGCATTTATACATTGATAGATAGTAATTTTAATTGAAAATAAATTTCATTTATTATAATAGTTAAAATGCTTTACGCTCGTAGCTACATATCCATATTCATATTGAAATTGCTGCATTGCTTTGTTAATCATAATGATTATTGATTGGAACGCATAATGAGTTAATTTGGTGATGTCTACTTTTATGAATCAGTAATTGTATATGATTAATTTTATGTCTATTGTATCGGTTTGGATAATTTTTCAATTCCTGTTTTATCAAGTGGAATTTATGCATATTTTTCAATTTATACTTCAATAATTGAATGATAAATTAATAAATAACAAGTAAAAAAATATGTTTTGTTTTACTTATTATTTATTAATTTTATATATTTTTACAATTATAACATTCATATAATTAAAATTCCTCAAAACAATTGTATAACAGAAAACAGCTTTTTATATTAAAATATTAATGAAAAGAAAAAATATTAGAAACTTACTTATGTTCACGTAAAATTGAGAACTCCGATTAAGTTAATCCGCTATTTTTTAATTGTATATTTAGTATTAAGTGTGTAAAATATTCGATGCGAATGAAAGCATCGCATTGGATTAGTTTGCATAATTATTCTGCACCGTTACTGCATTTATTATACCGACGTCATTAATTCCTGCATTTCGTAAACGCATATCGTATAACGTGCTTATAGACAAATATATGATATTATGCGGTTGTTATATGCTTGTATTCGGTTGTGATGTGACCATCTGGTGGCTCTCATGCGAATTCTTGCCGAGTTGCTTCGGGAAAACAGGTAATCATTTCAATCCCGAAAGCGTTGTAGCGCATACAATTGTTAGATTAAATCTGGATGCTAACGAAGAAAACGAGGAATATCGATGTTATGATAGACTGTCTGTTGTATGTTTGTTATCATCATCGCTCTTTTACTGCTTCTTAAATTTGTTTCCTTTACATACAAATAATTAATTTCATTTCATTTAGCCAAATGTTTTTTGTTCAGTTTGCAGTTTTACATTATTTGTATGATTAGAGAAAAATAAAATTAATAAATTATGCATTTCTTGTTTTAAGTTCTTTTAAACAACTATTACATTTTATTCATACGTGATTAATTGTAAACAAAACCTTTGAGTAGAAATATTATAATTATACTTCTTTTGTAAATGTCTCATTCAATGTAAGTTACCGATGGTTAACCAGATTACTTCTTCTGTAGATTATGTTACTTATGTTACTTGATCTCATTATATAAAGAAATAATTACACAGAGAAAGTAAAACTCGATCAAACGTTAAAATTGCGTCGTGTTAAAGTCGTCTAGGTAATACTTTATGACTGATAATACACTTTGAAAGGAATAAGTTATTGCAAGGTAATCTAGATGGTGATTGACTGGATTTTGTCCTACTTTAAAAAATGTGTGTTTAAAAAAGCCGTATACTTGGATTCACTCAAGCTTTTTACTATGTTCAATTTAAAATTATAATCGAGTGTAAACTATGAGTGGTCTTGAATAAAGTAAATTTTAAAATCATCAACACTTAATGTCGAGTTTATAAAATGACAGGAAGTAATTTTAGTATTTAAAATAATGATAATAATTACCCAATATAGAGAATTTTAATAGATGGGAATATGTGAAAACGCATACCTGAAACCGACAACAAAATACATTAATAATGCAAATTTTAGTTGAAATTGTGTTGAACAAAAATCATAAATTATAAATGTTACGAAAACAAAAAATTAAAGTACGTTGCATTGGTCTTTGTATTGTAACACATTATTATGTGAATTTTTAATGATATCTTCGCAAAGTAAAATTATGTTTAGAATCTAAATTATATGCGTTTAATAGAAAGAAGAGAAAATTGTTAATACAGCAAAACGTAAACAGAATTTCTTGCATTCTCAGTAAAAATATCAATTCAACAAAACATGCTCCAATTTGTGTGCACAAATTACAGATTACAAGTAAGAGATAAAGTATACAATTTCTTCTTTCTTTCATTATTAAACAAGTTCAAATAATTGTTTTCTTTTACTTGTATTTATAATACCATTAAAAAATCAATTTTGACTTCATAATTTATTGTTCAGTTTTAAATTTGAAATAATCAAGAGATACGATAGTGTCTAAGAATGAATATGATTTTGTCCACAATTCGGTGTAATTCACAATTTTTAGACAATAATTCGACTTTTTACACGAAGCTTGTATGTTGCGTGTAAAAATGTCAAGAAATTTTTTACTATGTATATGTCATAGGCATTTAGCTTGATGTCGACTAATTGCCTAATTTATACATCCTTTTATTATTTCTTAATAAACTATACACCTAGCAAAAATATTGTATACATTTTGAGTACAAAAAAACACCCAGAGGAATACTAAAATGTTTAATTTGAAGAAAGGCTGAAGAGAAAGGAAACTTTTGACCACTTTTAAGCCTCTATTCAACCTCCATTTCAATCATTTTCGTCCTAGTTTCGGCCTCGATTCATCCTACTTTCAACTTCTGTTCAATTTTTTTTTAATTTTAATATACTTAACTGTCGTTAATGCTTTAAATTCGTTTAAGAAATTAAGTATTGAATATTGTAAAATGATAAATTAATCATATTATATTATAATTTAATAAGTTACCCAATACGCTCCTTTCTATTTAATAGCAATTTAATCCAAAATTGGCCATTAGGAACAAACCATGGGATGTTTAAAGAATTAAAAAAAAAGGACTTCGCGCAGAAGTCGAAACGTTGCTAGAAACAAATAAAAAGGACGTTATGTCATAAACTTTTTGTTTGAAATTCTTAAAAAAACCCATGGTTTGTTCCTAATGACCAATTTTGGATTAAATTGCTATGTTATATTATATTATAAATGTCTAGTTCATACTAGTAAACAATCTAAAAACATTAAAAATCTTTAAAAACGTATATATCATAAGTATATAGTCGGGACGGGGATTCGAACGCTCATCGCTAACTTACAAACTGGAACACTTAAGCACTACGCTAACAAACGCTTGGAGTTTTAGAGCAAACTTAGAGTATAAAAAGCGATCGAATTTGAAAGGTTGAAAGGAGGTTAGAAAGAGACTGAAAAGAAAACTGAAAGAGAGGTCGAAAATAGTATAAGGAGGTTGAAAAGAGAGTACAAAGACACATTCATGATATTGCATCCCAATCACATAATAAAATGTTTATTATGAAAGTAGTCATGTAATACACAGTTATTTTGTCATTAAAATCTATTGTTAACATGAAGTTGGATAAATTAGAATAGAATAGAAAACTCCTGCAATACTACTAGAAAACCCCAAATTTGAGAGTTTTCTACAGCAAAATAAATGATCACGTATCGTGTTTTAATGTGCTTAACCACTTTATTGGATAGCACTATTGTTTATTGAAACAAAATTTAGTATTGAACTTTCAGTTGAGTATTTTAGTGAATAATGAAATAATTTTTAGATTCGTTGTTAAAATTGAAAATGTTTATTGACTTTTTCAAATGATTTGGTTTTTGAATGTTTAAATGCAATTTTGTCGGACAAGTTTAAAGATATTTGAAATAATAATATTGTTTGGGGAAATTGTTGTATTTTTTAATTTTAAAATTCACATAGCACAATGGTACAATACATTTTATGCGAAACAGTGATTCAAGATAATGAATATTTGATCAAAATGATATACACCAATTAAGTTTTGTAGCTTTTGGTAGCAAGTAGCGTTGGTTCGATATTTATTTGTTGATGATTAAATAGCTCGCGGCAACAACAGATGGTATTCATTTTCGGATGGTCCTTGATTTATGGCGAGGTAATAATGAAGCACAAGCAAAGGTCAACTGAAGAGCTCTATGCAACAACCGATTGTTGCTATGAGCCATTCAATTACCACAGAGTAACTAAATTCGGCACTGGATTCCACTTGGAAATTTCATCGTTATCATCGTGTTCTGAGAGTGCGTTATATATGCACTCAACAGTAATTTAAAATTATGTTTTGCAGTTTGTCTGTCTCTGTTTTTCTTTGTTTTATCCAATATTTAATGTCATTGAAATTAATATTCACTGCCATTTACTAATGAATTATATTTCCAACGAGATATTATCTTTTTTGCAAAATCCTGTTGTATAAATACAAATGCAATTATGGTACCAACAGTACGTTCTTATAATACTTAAAAAGTCGAGAAAGTCGAAAAGTCGAATAGTAATACTTGATTTTCACTTGAGACGAAACATATAACCTTTTCTCTTTGATGTCAACACATGAAATTACACTGTAAAAAATAATTGTCCCATTTTCTTAAATTCAGTATAAAATGTACTTAATTAAGACAATTTAAACTTAATTTAAGAACATTTTATACTGAATGTAAGAATATTTTACTGAATTTAAGAAAATAAATCAAGACCCATTTTTACAGTGTAATCGTTTCAATTCGATGACAGAAACATTATCACAGCTAACCCGAAACACAACTTTCAAACACAATAATTGCCACGATTAGGATCGAACAACGAGAAAAATTTGTTAATTTGAACGTGAAAGGCGTTTCAAATGAAGTTCAACGAGATCAATTGTGTGTAATATGTAACAAGAGAAATCCTGAAATGGTCTTATATTTTATTCTTGAAAGTAGTCTAACGTTTACTTACACTTTCAAGACAAGCACATAGATAATCATTTCAGAAAATACATTTGGTTTTGATTTCAAAATTAAGTGTCATGTCATGTTACTCAACAATATGATTGTTCGTCGTAGCTATAAAAGATAATTTTCAGGATTTTTCACATTTCTGTGGCCTTTTACTGTCACAGTATATTTTTACTTATTAAGCAATAGGAGCAATTTAGTGTAAGAGAGAAACTTGCAATTTTTGAACAAAATGTCACAGCTTAACTGGAAAATAAAATTTTGTTTAAAGAAATGTGAGTAAAGTATTTGGTTTTGATCAGATATACATATGTTTTTTTTTTTTTTTTGGCAACACAATTTGGCAACAAGGCAGGCGGTCGAACGCGAATCCACGGTTTTATACGTATACTACTGTTTTGCTCTGATTTGAATAGGAAGTTGGTGCGTGTGCGCGTATACTGTTTCGCGACGTGATCACGGTGTACATTCTCTTATTATTATCCATATATACGCGCTTCGCTCGGGTACTAGATGCATTTCACGAGAATACACAAACAAGTGTACATGTCTCTCTCACGCAGGTTAACGGAACACCATCCACTTACTATAATCATATTCTTTATATCTTCAACTTAAAAATAACACAAACAAATTTCATGTTCCTTTATTCAAATTGTTTTTAATGTCTCAAACTTTTTAACAAATTTAAATTTGATTAATCTCTATGTCAGCTATAATTTATTGCAAATTAATACAAAGTTTCCTTGTATTATTATAATATGTGAAAAAGTCATAATATATATAATGTATCAATAGTTACACAATTTTGAACTTGTGCAGATTTCTTCTCAGAATTATGCAATAATACATATTCAGTTATTGGAACTATTAATTCGCTTAGGATTGTAGGAAAAAGTTGTGTAATTCAAACTCGAACTTATAACTCCATGCTATCAAAGTTTAATGACTGATGCATTTATAAATTACAGCTTTAATTTGTCTTAAAAGTTAAGAATTGTCACAGAATTTGTTCTGGAAAATAAAATATGTCATCTTGAAAGGAACACAGCAAGAATATGTATTAAACCTATCTAATTTTTGCAGTCAATCAAGAACATCACTAAAATGTACAACTGCTCAAAGATTATAAAAACGTTTATGCGTTATTTTCCATTCTTTTGACAACTTTTCTTTAAGTTCATTTACAAAACTTCTTACATTTCACAGTGAAAGAGTGAAATTTTGGATTGAAGTAAAGCAAGTTTTTGTTAGCTTCTTGTTTATATTTAACATCGCCTGAACATCATAAATGATGTCATGTGGAAATATATTGCATTGCGGATAAGTATTTTGGTTTCATCTACTTTTCAAAAGTCAAGTTGAAGAACAATAAGACGATAATAAGCAAACATTGCGCGTAAACAATTTAACGGAAGATACATATATCTTGGCTAGAAGTCGAGATAGTTCGAGTCCATAAAATAAAAGGGACTTTGAATGGATATTCTGTGGTTTCCATGACAATCCCGCAAAATTATGAAAGAGGGTTGAGTTATGTATTCTGTTCATAGCAACAGTGCAAAGGGTGGCACAGAAGCGGCGAGGTTAAAACGACGCTGGTATTTGGATTGGATGAGATGATAGAATATGCACTATGATAATACAATTTACGATCGCGAATGAGGTTGTATACATTTTTATGGTGATCAGGTAGAGAGACGAGAAAGAACAACGCTCGGTATCAACACGTGCAGAGTGAGCGGCGAATCATGCTCGTAAGCATATCGTATTGACAGAGATAGAAAGATGTACAAATAAATAGGGCCACCAAAGAGAGAAAGAGAAAGAGAGAGACAGAGAGGGAGAAGGATATATGACCACAACGAGATCTATATCGGTTGATAGAGTTTCGCGTTTCTTTGTATTTTTACGCCAATGGTGTATCGGTATTGTAAGTTTGTTGTGTGCGGCCGGAAAAGAGAGCGGCATTGGGGACAGAACGAGCCCGTTGCGGGTTGCGGCTTGCAAACGTGGCCAGAATGGAATGAACAATTTCTATGTGATGCCCTATTGTACTTGGTGTGCGACAATTGCAGCTGTTCTCTGTTTTGCCGCGTCCTCTCTGCGCCTCCTCTCATTCACTCGCATAAACTCTGTCTCTTTTACATTCTCGCTCTTTCTCTTTCTCTTTCCCTCTCTCTCTCTCTCTCTCTCTCTCTCTCTCTCAAGTACTGTTGCTGTTTGCCGTTTCTCATCTCACTTGCACTTGTGCATACAACATGCATTACGCACGAGAATCACTGATGATTGAAGCGCTGAAGTGGACAAAGTGTCTCGAAAAAAGATACACTTTTGAATTTGCGAACTCCTTATAAGTATACTTTGTTCTTGCTCCAGATAAACATCTCAACATCGAACTACTTTTCGGACAAATATGCGACTGTCTTATCACACAGTGAATGTTAAAAAACAGTTTCACAGTTAACACAGATATTTGTTACTGATATGTATTTTTTTGTTCGTTCAAGTTGAGAGGCTATTTAGAAAAGCATTTTATCGCTTGCAATTTTGTCTTATAAATTGAAGATTGTCGATAATACAAGAAATTTCGCTTACTATTCAAAGCACTTAAACAAATTATATTTACAACAAAAATTTAATTTGCTGGCAATAATAATGTCATTAGGCTAGTGCTGCAAACATTTGAAATTGTTGTGTGTTTAATTATATTACATTTCAGCGTAACAGTTAATTTTATGTTGGATTTTATAGATAAAATTAAGAAAAATAGTTACTTTAATGCAAAAGTATAATATAAAGTATAATCATTCGATGATTGAATGTATCCACAATGAGTTGTGGAATGTACTTCAAATCATAAATGTGTATACTTAGAATCTCATGTTTAGATCATTACGTGTAAACACTGAGTTATACGGCTTAATTCCCGTAAGAGCGAGAGGCAATAGATTGTATTTTAACTACACGTTATTTAATCGACAGGATGTAAAAGGTGTCAGGCCAGCTATACGAATATTTTTAAAGTTAAGAATTAAGCAATACTCACGTCGTACAATACATGAATGGGTGACCATAATATTATTCTTATTTAAAATTAATACCTGATTCATTTTTTTGTCATATCAATATTACATTATATTTGAAAGTATGCAATTACGTTGTCTGCTATAAAGGTTTATGATAGATTAAATCTTGATGAAAAATTAAATCTTGAATATCAAATTTCAACAAATTAAAATGTATGATTTGAAATAACTGATTTTATAGTTTATCAATTTATGATAAAAAACAATTTATTGTATTATTTTAGTTTATTATTTTAAAGGAAAGAATATAAATTATTATTTGAACTACATTCGATTGGGTTGTTATTGCGATGTTACTTAGCTTTATTATGTTGGCGTAGTGAAGCTAGATGGTAAGTTTAAAATTGACCGAAAGCAAGGTGCAAGGGAGATGCAAGTTACGTTGGAAGGTAACGCGCAAATTGACATCAATTTAATGCGAAAGGTACTTTATGGCACTGCTGATCAAGTTATAACTTTAGTGTAAATGGTATATTGTAAGTTGTAGTTGCACGTTAAAGTTGGAGGCGCGAAAGAGAAGTGACAAGGATATCTCGTGGAGCAGAGAGCAAACACCAGCACTGAGTGTGGGCAAAAATCTTACTCCTTTAATTAGTATATTCATGTTTAATTTACAGTGATTGCTCTACTTTAGTTAAAGTTCATACAAATAAATAATAAATTAAAACTCACAAACGTTTTATCAATTTGTCAATTTTGTTAAATAATTACGACAGTTGATTACGACAATTGCTAGTCAACAATTGTAAACAACAATTTAATTACAAGAGAATGAATTTAATTAAATCAGAATAAAAATTATGCAAATGTTTGGAAATCAGCTTTTATATTTATGTCAACTACGTGTGACAAGTTGAAAACTGTAAGTACAGTCACTTAAACACCGTTTATTGATAAATTTCTCCCAACATATGCTGCCAAGTAGAGAAAGTTAGCGGTGATAAAAAGTAAACTACTTAGTGATTAATAATTCAAATAATATGTTCACATGCTACTTAGTGACTGTAATGATATTATTTCTGCTTTATATTATTTATAACAACTACTTTTTCTCTTTTCATTTTTTACACAATTATCGCATGAAATTGCGATCAAAGAAAAAGTGAAAGAGTGGACAACGTTTAAAATGTATATGTCATTTTGAAATAATTAATGGAAAGGAGAGAATTACAAAATAATAACAGACAAAAAGTTTCTTTTAGATCAAAACATTTAAACGTTTAGAAAAATAATATACAATGCATAAATATTTAATATATGTTCTAAATAAAATACATGTACATTAAACTTATACATTAAAATTATATTTTGCATAATAAGTATGATACAAATTTCCTAAGATATTTTATTGTAAAAAGCTGAGGAAGTTTTAGTTTCTGCTGAAAGTATATAGAAGTAAAAATATAGTTTTAATACATAAGAATAGCCACTAAAAATAACAAAAGTTAATCATGATTTGTGAATTAAAAATCAAGAGAAGACAAATTTTGAATAATTTGCACTCAAGTTTCCTCTAAAACTTCACAAATCCGTCCGTTTGATTTGTTGACCAAAAAAGTTATTCTATACAAATAAAATTATACATTCTGATGAGAATCTTTTCACGACGACTGCAAAATATTAGTCGAATTGCTTGAGAAAGAAAAAAAAAACAATAAAAAAAAAAAAAGACGAAAAAATCTTGCAAACGAATTTGACACTACATCTTAGATGAATCGGTTTAGTGGAATTTAGCAAGGCTAAAACACCGGTTTCCTTTCAAACAGCATGTCTTTGTTAACAACTGACCAGTTCTAATTTAGTTTTGGAACTGATAAACCTCGATCTGCACAAACTAAAAGCAAACTCAACACCGATTTCTGTTAGTGAAAGGATCGACTACACCGAAATTAAATCTAACTTGTGCGTTAATTTCTGTCAGTGAAGTGGATGGGGCCAGGAGTTTTACGTACAGAAGTAGTATTACGGTAGGAGATCGAAATAGTATTGCCAGTTTCTCGAGCTACGAGGGATATTGATCGATGCTGTTTGATATTTGATATCAAACAATTTAGCCAAACGTATAGATTGCGCACACTGTAATATACACCTATGTAGACGTTCTATTATACTAATTACTCATTTCTTCATTTTGTTTATATGTAGTTATCAATTATTTGTGTCTGCTACCTGCTTTCTACCTGCTAATGCAGCGATTTTGCTATCGTTTATTTTGTACATTTTATACGTTACACGCAATTTTTTAATCAGAGCAAATATTTCATAATGAAAAAAGTACATCGAGGGCTTTCCGTACATTTGATTTTCTTTTACAGACATTGTTATATGTCAGCCGAACATATAACAATAAACAAAACAAATAAATCAAACGTAAAAATAAAAACAAACAAACAAATTCGTTGTTATTTGTAATATATGTTTTGTGATAAAAAAAAGTATACCTATAATTGTAATATAATATTATAATTGTAATATAATAATAATAATAAACACATAATTGGATTTATGTGTTTAATTTCGTAACTATAGAAATCGCTGTGATACTAACAATTGTTTGCACACCAAGTTCATTTTACAATAAAAATATTTTGCAACTACATATATTGACAATATACTTGATTGAGACTGCTAAATATTTTTTAACATTTTACTGTGGAGTTTGCATTTGTCCATAATAAATATATTATATTATGAATACAAATTCGATTTGTTTTATTTAAATATTAAGAGAGTTGAAACTTAACTTTTAGTAGTCTTAACTTGTATAAATTTTATTTAATTACATGCTTTGAATAAACATGTTTGCACGCATTAACAAACTCAACGATTATGCTTTCTCAGTTGCTCGTTCGTTACGTTTGAATTTCAATGACTTTTCAAAACCTGTTACGTTTTAGTCACAATTTAGTTTTCTTCATTTAATTTGAATGGCAAACAGATAAAACATTTGGTTAATAAGATTTGCCTAAAATTGTGTAAATATGCTACACATAACAATAATTTAGTGATTTTCATTAAAATTAATATTGATATATAAAATGTATAAAATTGTTGATTACTTTAGAGTATATGAATTTTCCATTATTAAACCAATATTATATGCAGTTTGATATGGAACAACAATTCGTGCCGATTATTTGTACAAATATTGGATCAGTATCGGTTCAACGTTGTTTTATTAATTTTATGAAATTGGTTATATGATTTAATCGATAATATAGCAACGCACAAGACTATTTTGCATCAATCTAGGTTCGATTTACTCAAAAATGTCGGCTGAATTTTTGTATCAATATCGAGTAAATATTGGTCCAACATAGTTTTCCACAACTTTATCGATATTTAATGAATATCAAAATGTAAAGTTTCGCCAACACTTGCTTCAATTTCTTAATTAATTTCATCGCAGATCAATATCGAAATTATACATACTATTCAACATACTTTAAATATATATTATATTTAACAAGATTTATTTTTATACATATGAATTATATCAATAATTCAATTTACTAATACATTGCTTGGAGCAAACGTGAAAAAGTTACTATTCAAACAATCCTTTTTACCATTTACTGTTTTAGTATATTTGAAAATTTGTTTGTTTTTTTTTTAAATTACATCTCGATTATCGCATTTGAGTAACAGTTTGAGCGAAAAACATTAATCTTCTGTTTTATCAAACGATTTATCTTGAATAACTTCAAAGTCAAGTTTTACCAAAGTTATTTCCTCTTAGAAATTTAAAATCAATACACTTTGAATAAATAAAATTGATAGACGTTAAAAAAATTAAAAAATAAAATTTAATATATTTATAACATGCAAAGGAGTAGAAAGATACTAGACTTTTCGATTTCAATTTAATTCTCTGCTCTTGCATGTATTCAATGGCAACCAGTGGAACGACTGAAAAAACTTTCTCTTAATAAGAATAACTTCATATGACCTTAACAGCGGAAGAAGTGTGATCTAGAAATTTACGATCTTGACCTTAAGAAAAATGTTATGCTAAAACTTATGTCAGTTTCAATTAAAATATCAGTGATCAATATTTTGTTGTAAGAAACAATTATTATATAAATTATAACGTAATATGTGATGTATAATTTATTATGGATACATTACCACATAACTATGATGTTAGCGTAATTTTTCGACATTCTTAATTTATCTCTTTCTACTTTGACAGCGTTAAACTATTCGAAAGTATGCAGTTAAAACACTATTCTTCGAGACAACTATGATAAGTCTGAAATTTCAAACTATCTTCTAGTTTATAACATAGTTCGGTGGCGTAATTCAGATTAAATTTGTGAAATTTTGTCAAAATACAATATGTAAAATGATAAAATTAATATATTTATTCCTTTTATATAAAATAATTATACATATTTAGTGAATATTTCCTTGTTTTATTAGAGGTCTACGTATTTGTTGGAGCTAGGCTTCTAGATTTCGTATATATATACATAGCAGTTTGCAAAGAAACTAGTTCAATCTAAGCGATGTTAAAGTTTGGAGAAGCAGAACCAAAACTGTCGTTATGAATTGGCGAGAATAAGAAAAACATATTTGTACAACAAAACAGGCAAACTTGCTTTGACACCAGATGGAAGTTGCTTCTGTTATCAGCGTCATCATCATCATCACATTTCCAATTTACATATATCGCGAAGCTCGTATCAAATAATAATGAATTTCATTGAAATGACATTTTCTATCAACATGAAATTTGTGTGCGTATTCAAATATCTAAATCAAATAGAGTATATATACAATTTTAAACTCTCTATTAAATTGATACTTTTGGTTTTCACTTGTAAGTCAATCTTTAATATTATATGTATTAATATACAAAGTTTTATTTTTAATTTCTTATGAGAACACTGTAAAAAATATCCACAACTTAGTAATTTATTTTCGTAACTTTTTGGACTACTAAAAGAAATTGTGTACGTTACGTGCAATATTGTCAAGAAATTGTTTACTATGAAAAAGATTAATTGTACGATTAGCGTGATATTTGATTAGAAAAATATCTGATTGTATTTGTGTGATAAAGAAAAAAAACTATTATGTCTTAAATGATGGAAGAAGATTGCTCGTGTTATTAGACTTCCCCGTGAATGTTCCGTCTAATTGTTGTACATAATATAATGTGAAACTAGCGATTTGCTCGCAATCGTTAATTAATCCGCGTTACTTTCGCCGATCTCGTGTGAAATGGAAAAAATTGTTACAAATCTCATTTTACCCACATTTTAGATTATAATGAAGGAACGTGATTACAATTCGAATAACTTATTATTATTGCTCGACAAAATCGGAAAGTATATTCAAGTTTGATATCATGGGACGTGACACGACGATTTCATCATTTTATGCAAATAACGATGCTTGATTTCCCCTGATGTTCTATAGTATTCGACAGGTAAGCTACAGAGGATGCCCGATTGCGTACCAACTTATTATACACTTCGGAATCTTTCTCGACCATTATTATTCATTTAACTATTTATTTTCATTTTATTTCGCTTGATATCGCATTTTTTTAATTCATCATGTCGATTGTTGTGCATCTCAAATTTTAACGCTTGGTTCATGGTTAATCAATGATGCCATTCTTCATGCAAATTATTCTACTTCTGTTTATTACGTTACGCATGGGGAAAAATGAGAAATACCATCGAACATTAATCGTGTATTTCAATATATGATGTTGTTCCTTTTTCTTGTAAACTGGTTGAAAAAAAAGGAATGAAAAATAAATGTTATTTTGATGACACACTAATTTAATACTTAATTAGAAATTTATTTAATTGAATAATTAGAATTATCTAATCAATATGTAAAATATAAATGTATAATATAATGAAAGCTGAATAAATTATTTAAAAATTTATTCCATTCATACATATTTGAATTCATTATTAATTTTGTTTTGATTAGAAATGGTAAAAACATTTTGTCTTGCCTATGTACAAAAGTTTATATTAAAAAAATGATGTTAATATTTCATCAAAAGATCTATACTTCAACGGAATATAGAACATAATTAAAGTTTGACAAGAAAAATCTACTATTGATATTTATTTCCTTCTTTGAATCTTTACTTTCATTTCGTATTCTTCGGTCTTATAGCTTATGTGTACTCTTCCGTATTTCTTTTCTTTCAAAAATTCCATTATAAGTTTTTAATATCAACTTACGTGGACAAGGTTTTAAATGACAATATAATTTTCCCTCTCTCTCTCTCTCAGTGTCATCTTTTTTCTCTTTATTTATATTATGATTACCAAAATTTCAAGTTATAAAAAATCACTAACATGATTGATAACATGTTTTGTTACAAAAATGTATTGCTTCGCAATCGAAGAAAATGGATAAAATAAATAATAGGCACATACAATAAATAAATTACTTAGAGTTAAAAAGCAGTTAAATAGAATTAAAACTAATACTTAATTCTAATTCTAATAATCACCTAATAAATGTAGGAGGATGAAATAATGAACGATATGTTTGAACATAATTGCAGAACATTAAAACAAAACCACTGAAAACAACATGCACTAACACACATGTATTACGACGAACTTTATGAATTGGTGTCCACGAGGAAACTGTTACTTTTCACGGAGGAGCGTGAGTAGTCTTAGTGTTCGAAACAGAACGGATAAACGTAGGCTTCTACTACTGCATCGCCTCGTTTTCAGTGATGTGGGGAAAGGAAAGCTATACGACGATCTTGTGAACGCGGTACATTCACTCACTCGTTGTCACTTATTTATCGATACCATATAGTGTCCAGTTGAATCACGATCAATTGAACGCTAAACCGGATTTGCTCATCAATAAACTTCCTATATTTTCACCTTGCATTATATAGTGTTTAACTTTACTATAAACATCACTTAAAGTCATAATTTTTCAATAACGGATTCTTATAGACAATGTACTTAAGGTTAATTATAAATATTTTGACTTAACATAAATATATAACAGTTATTTCAAATAGTGTATAGATTACTGTATATAATAGAAGAATTATTTGTATATAATAGTTAAATAAATACTAGTTGATTTTCACTTGTCGTACTAATTTTTTTATTAATTAATATTAAATATGAAAGTTATTATTATTTTATATGTGTATGTGCAGAATTTATTACATAGTTATGTGTAATACATTATTTGCAATTACATGATGAAACAATATACAATCATATACAATCATAATATTGGTCAGTAACGACAAGTACTGATCATATGACCTCATTTACAGATCGATATTGATCATTTTTATTGATATGTTAAATTATGTTATCTTTAAAGAAAGTGCAAACCTTAAGGATACTAGAAATCCTTGATCGATATTAACGAAAACAATAAAAACATTGCAATCATTATTATTGCAGTATTATTGCTGTAATGATTTTGCATTATGTTTAATTATAGCTAAGAATGTAAAATAATCTGAATGTGAAAGATTACACAAAAAGATTTGGCAATATTTATTATAATTCTGATAAATATTGGATTAGTACATGGTCTAATAAAAATTACTAGACAATATAGTAATTATGATCATCTATAAGGTAATAGTTTACATTTAAAAAGGAGTCTTTTGATGCAATTTTTAAATGTTTTCATTGTCTTTTTTATAAATGGACTTTTATAAATAGACAATTACAATGTCTCAAAAGCCAATCTCACAAGACATACGTTTTTTATAATGTGATCTACTAAACTAATGGTAATAATTAATTTAAACAATTGCATACGAACATTTATTTGAGAAATATACATATTTGTCTTTTATTATATACATTCTTTTTAACTTAAGAATTTGTAGAATTCTTAAATTGTGTAAATGATGCATAATTTAAAATGTTTAATATCAAGTAATATTGTTCAATTCATTAAGAGAAACCAACTAATAAAGTGATCATTGCGATGTACAGTTTTTTATGGCATTATTACAATGAAAATAGAATCTTTGATAAAGTTGCGTCCATGGCAAGAATGAAATTTAAATTTGTTACGATATGAGAGGATGAAAAATAAATAATACGCATCGTTGTTTACGTTGCAGACAGGCTCGGGGATAGCTCATATCAGTGCAGTAGCTGGTTATGTTAGCGAGCTTGTAATTTATAACATCTCGATTGAGCGAGTCGCGCAAATAACAAATTCGCCATAAGATATAATGAAAGTTTAATTTAAAAGGCTTTCAAATGAGGAAAGGAACGAAAATGACTGTAATGAAAATAACGAGTCCTTCAAATGTTGAAAGGACAACTCATTTAATTTTTGTTCTTGTTTGACAAGTACATTATAAAGTTGGAACATAATAAATATTAGCTTCATACACAAAGCTTGATTTCTTTCGAATTAATTAAAATGTGCTTTTTATGCTTATATTATTTCTAAATGCTACACTTTGAAAAAAAAAAAAAAATAGTTAAACGAGAAACGACGATTTTCTTGGCCTTTTGCCGCGCGTGGCGTTTGAGCTTTAAGTCGGACATTACCTACTGCAGGTTTCTGTCTTTATTTCAAACATCACCCTGCAAGCCACCACCTATTGCTCAGCATTTTATGACTCATTCCCTTGCGAAGCGTCCCACGCGAATACCCAACTCGCGTCTCTCGCTTCTTCCTATGCCTGTTCATTCCCTCTCAATTCTTCTCTCTTCTCCCCTGATGAAGCTGTAAAATAGACGCGGCATTAATTACCCGGAGAAAGACATACACCCAAGCGCAACGCAGACATACCAAGCTTGGAATTTCGTTTTCTTGCAAATTTATGTCATTTTTTACGACAGTTATTTCTCGTTCCGTTATTTTATGCTTTCTTTACTTTCATTTTCTTACTCTTGCCTCTTCTTTTCCTTAAATTTCAGCCGACCCTCGAACTTTAACTTATACAAAATTTACTGGTCGACGTTTAGTTGAAACGATGCGCGAACGTCTTTAACACCGTCATTTTCATTTCAAGTTTCCATCAACCAAGCCTCCCTTCAGACATTCTATTTCGTTCTTCACACGTTTGTATTAATTTTATACCAACTGCGTAGATTGTTCGAATATATATATATATATTGCACGTCATTTTTATCCATTTTCATTATTATATAAGAAGAGAACTCAAGAGAACCTACGTTGGAGTAACTGTAGTATTCATTGGTTCCCATTTAAGTATTACTATTTAAATTTTGCATCATTCGTAATTATCATTATTGGAGTATACTTATGGAGTATCTTATGATTTCAACCAAAATCATAAGAGGTATCTATGTACATAGAACGTTATAATAATTGTACGAACATTTTGATTTAGCTACATATTTTATCGTTATCCTACTAATATATAAATTTCAATCTATGTTTGTCTGTTTACCTGTTACCTCATCACGCAAATTCTACTGAATCGATTTGAACCAAATTTTGAGGTTATATTATTCAACATTTGCTGAGTGTCGTAGGCTATATAAAATTGAATTTCAGCCGGCCTCGCTCTGGTCAAATGTGCAGTACATTCATAAAATCCTATCCTACTAATATATACATTTCAATCTAAGTTTGTCTGTTACCTCATCACGCAAATTACGCAATTTTAAGGGTATACAGTGTTAATACTGCAGATCGTCATGGGCTATACACATTTGCGATATATACATTTGATTCTTAGAAAAAAATTTGTATGTCATAGCTTCATGACTTCGAGGGGAGGGGAGTGTTATAAGGATACCATAAGGAAGACATAGGCAGATCATAGGGGTAATAGGGGGGAGGGGGTTCATTGGGCATAGAGGGTCCATAGAAGTATCTCGGGAGGAACTAGGGATTTAGTCAGGACTCATACACGGTCATAGGGAAGGGATTATAGGGTTTTGCCCAGGCGAAGCCGGGGCTTCAGCTAGTTATAGATCATTTTGACCAACAATTTTATTTTCTTTTCTTATTGTCTTAAATTTTAATTTCAATTTTCATGAAAATGTTACATTAAATTCTAATGTTCAATACATTTATATGCATATATTTTTTATTTTAGATTTCTGCAAAACTTAAAAAATTTTAAAATTTATTTACTATTTCCTTTTTCAATTGTTTTATATAAATAAAGTGTAAATGTTACTTGATAGTAAATTCATTCTGAATTAAGTGTAAATTGAATGTGTGAAGTGTAAAGTATTGAGTATCTATTACTACTGCTATCGATTATATAAAATACAGCATTTGGAAAGAAAAGTATGAAGAATGATCTCCAGGTCGCCATCACTATTGTTTGTGCACTTGTCGAAACGTTGGATTAGGTATTGTCATCGTGTGAAATTTTCCGAATACATCACACGCTCGATGCTGAGAAAATCTTTCGACACTCTATTTAAATCTAGTATGCTCAAGCTTTGTTTGTTAAACCATTCAAAATATCTTTATTTCAAAATATAAACTATCATTTTTTTGTCAAGCAGAAATTTGTTTTGTATTTAAAATAAAATCTCATGTAAATCTTATTTATATATGATCTTATATTTTGTATTTTTCTCGTATTTGAATTAAATCAATAGAATATTAATACATATGAGAGTATGTAACAAACATATCGTTTTCTAAATAAATTCAGTGTTTTACAACATTATTAATTAATAATATCTTAAAGTTAGTGTTAACATTAATTATAATCGATGATTTTACAATTAGTCTTGAGTTTGAAACTCAAAAGTTTCATCAGATGTATATGATAAGTAACTTTAAGAGCTAAACTTGAGAGATAATTAGAATATGTAATATTGACTTTCCAAGATTTATGCTGTACCTAAACTCATTAGTTACATGTGTACTATTAGTGACAATTAGCAAAGTACTGAGCAGTAGTGTAAGATTCATTAAGACTCGTGTGTATCTAACAAGTTTTCTATTTAAGTGAAATGTAATAAAATTAATGTTATTGTATTTCAAATATTTGTTACTATAAAGCGTTTTGGCTATTAAATTATTTAATAAATTTTATATTATATCTAAAAATTACATCATAATGTTCATTTTATAAAATGATTAATTTATAATAAATTAATTTATAATTATATTAAATTCATTAAAAATCATTTTATATTTGTCGAAATGTATTTGAAACTTTTTCATGATAAAATTATTTAAATATGTGCAGGTGCAAAAATTACTTTCGAAAAACATCTTTTAATATTTATTCGAAATCACATTTGAAAATGTCTCTTATTACAGCTCTTCAGAGATACAGATTTCCTTTCAAATCTACCAACTGCATCGCAAAGTTATATGCACTGAGCCAAACGTCGTTTAAAATTAATGTTGTAACGAATAAATTTGTTAGCATTTATTTACTCAAATATATACACGATTTCAGCTGAATACTTCAGAGGAAAAGTCCGTTTTATAAGTTTATTTGTGGTTCTGACTAAAGTGTGAAACTGATGTAATCTTTGTATTACATGAGACATATTTTGGCGAACCACAAAATATAATTGTACGGACTATTTTATAAATAAATGGATAATAATTGTTTTTTCTATGAATTTGGGATGGATTAAAAAACGTTAGCTAAGTAGTTTGTTTCTAGAATCTATTTCATCACATTATTACATTATAATAATAGACATCACAGCAGTCACGCAAATTCGTGGCCTTCGTCACTTATATTCGCTATATACAACATCTTTCTACTAACTTCTTGTTTTGTATATTCTATATTTTGTACAACAGAGTTTCCCAGTATTTCACACGAGTATTTCAGAATTTATTCTTTGTTAACCATTTGTTCATCGCAATTGGTATTTGGAAAATAAAAAAATGATTATTGTATTACAATATTTCTTCTGGATTTATAGGTAATATTTCGTCATAAAGGAAGCTTAAAAAGACCAATATTTTATAAAATGATAATAACATATTCAGAACCTTTTTGAAAATTTTAATACACGAAAAACCAACAAAACTTGCCAGTTGTCAAAATAGAAATTGTAATAGTAATTTTGTTTAATATTAATATTAAAAGAAGTATCCTTGAAACTACAGTATGTTCTTATTCGCAATTATTCCCGCGTGGAAAAATTAGTCTAGATATAATCTGGCAAAGTGTATTATAATATAATATTATCCGGCAAAGCTATATTATATTTTCTTCCGTGAGGATCATTTTCATACAAGCATTAATAATGTAATATTTTTAAAAACAAAAACTGCATATCACTAATTTCATTTCATGCGTTTGTTTATACATACGTGTTTCTGTAATTAATATTTTCCCCCATTGGTTAATATTATTGGTTGCATAAAATTGTATACTATTTTAGAGAATACCTTTGTTGTTGGATGAACTTCCTGAAGAATATGTCTTGAGTTGAGTGTAATTCAAATCATTTTATCCGTTCGTATTTCTTCAAAATAGTATATGAAATTCATATCCGTTTAATTACGGCAAATAAGTAAGAGATTATCTTAAATAAAATATATAACAAAGAGTAAGAGCGACTCTCACTTTATAACGATAAGTTCTACTATCTGTTGATGAAGGAAAAAAAATTACAAAGCGTTACTAATTTGTTATTAACATATACTTAAAAAATTGAAGAATCATTAATTATTGCAAAGACAACGATTGTTCATTATAAATACTATGTACACAGTAAAAAAAATCTTGTGCCAGTGTAAAAGTGTAAAAATTTCGGTGTAATTTTTTACACCCAAAGGTGTAAATATATCTAAAGTATAATTATGATTGGCTGTTGGTACACCGATCGGTGTACAATTTACACTTTTTAGACATTAATTTGTATTTTTACACGAAATCGTGTAAATATTTAAATATTTTTTTTACTGTGTAAATTATACAATTAAGATGTATGACCATTTTAATACTTCTATATAGGAATGATACTGCAAAATAGATAATGAAATGATTAAATCATGTATGAAACATTAATTTTATTAATGATTAAATCATGCATGTTACAAATATATTTGATATCATCGTGATTTAAACATTTATGAAGTACAAAAATGTGTATCTTTTTCACTAACATTTAAACAGCCACACTATTTTATGTCGTAAATGTTGAATTGAAGTGCTGATAATATTTAAAGCAATAATAATAACTAAATCATCTAAATAAGATTAAATAATGAATGTTTGGGCACATTACGAATGCGAATGTTAATTTGAATAGAATAAGAAGCTAGGGAAAGTAATATAGCAATAGTAGCGCAGTAGATATAGACGAATGCGAGCGATTCATTAGCGAAATCTAGATTGTAATTCTTGGTTGTCCTCACACTAAAGGCGAGAAATGAACGGCCACCACTTCGCGGCTGAGATGAGAAAGTGGGGACTTAAACGGTGAATTTAGGTAGCAACTCTCCTTTATTCACGCACGTTTCGCCTTGTTCTGTCAGCCCCGCCGCAGACAAAACTGTCTCGAGCTCTTTGAATTTTATGTCGCTCGATATGTACGTATGAACGCAGCTTTCCACCGTCGAATCAAGTAATTCCAACACGAGTCAAGAGTAGTGCACGAGCCAACTACGAGTTATATATCTTAGGAATTTCGAAACCGTCATTTGCAAGCGAAACATTCGAGCTATTCCGAAGTAAATTCAAGTTTTATGCCATCACTACACGATGCACCTCAATTCACTCCGTTTGCGCAGAATTATTCGCTACTCTTCTATCTATATATTCATATAAATTAAGTCCGTGAAACCTAATCCACCAATCGTAGTTCTTCTAATATTTTCTCGTCTTTTAATCTTCCTCTTTTCTCTTTTTTAATTTTTAATTTCATTATTCTATTTAAAGTATAGTATCATATTTCTATAACATCTTTTGAAGCATTTTTTGTACATTTTACTTATAGTCATTTTATTATCTACGGGAAGAATGGCCATAATGTGTTTTATCTCGTATTTAATGTTCAAATGAAATTACAGTTAGAAATATTACATCTTTCCATTTTATAGCAAAATATTGTTTATTAAGTAAAATTAGTTTGTAACCTTCACATACATGCATATATGATACATATTCAATAAGTAATCATCATACATTATTTTATTTCATTCAATATATAGAAAAAAAATCTGAAAAAACTATATATAACATATTGAAATGTAATACTTACTATTAAATTTTGCAATGTACCGATTCATTTTAAAGGTACATTTTGCACGAGATATTAATGTTTCGAAATTGTGCAAAACTAAAAATAATCAAAATAAAAGTGCATTTTATAAATGTATCGACAACCACCACATAACAATTGTAGCAAAAAAAAAAAGTAAATGAATTTGATAAAGAGTTTCATGACGATCATGAAACATAAAGCGGACAATGAAATATCACGCGCAACTTTATCATTTGAAATCTTTCTCTCTTTCTCTTTCTCTTTCTGTGTGCCCCTAAGCCATAGAAATAAACCCTACGTTACCGCTAATAACCCGCTATTATTGTCCCTATTTTACCAACGTTCCTGCCTATACTAGTATCCAATCAGAGCGAGGTTTATTGGCTTTTAATTGATTACAAATGCGGATTTGATTGGCCCTCTGTTGTTGTATATACATGTTATTGCCGTGCGCGATGCATTTTCAAGTTAGCGTAAATGCATTTCGTCCTCCTTCTGTTTCTAAATATATGTATTTAAATGTATGCGTATATTTATTAACATATGAACTCATATGAATAAGTGTATTCATATTTGCACAAGTCTAAATGAACATAATATTAACGGTATTTTTATTCTGACGATGATAATTTAATCAGTTATGTTAAATACAAAATACATATAAGTTTACACAATTTAAGAATTTGAGTACATATACATTTAATAAATTAACTTTAACTTTAACTTTAATATAAAAATTATAAAAAAAAACAAGTCCTTTTTTTATTTATATATTTTAACACAATATAAAGTCAACATTGTTTTATATTTTATTCAAAATACAAAATATTATATCACTGAATCACTGTTCGATGTCCAGCAAAAGAAATACAGATAGAGAGAATTTGATATAGTTACAGTTAATGAAATAGCCTTACAAAAGCAATACCAGTTTTAATGCTATTTAGTGACAGAATTAAAAAGGTCTACGTAAAGTTAATAAAGGTACGTCTTTAATAGGAAAGTCTCTAGAAGGCCTATATGGATATTCTTTTCTTTATGGATATACGGACTGTAGTTAGGCATGTAACATTCCTCCCAGCAATCACCCACAAAGTCGCTTATCGAGGCTAAATAATGTTAATAAATAATTTATTATTTAATTATTATTTTAAGTAAATAGATTTAAATAAACCGAGCGAATTTTATTGGAATAATTACTATAGTTTACAGCAACGAGGACACGCAGGACAAGCATGTTTTTAAATTTATTCTTGCAACTATGGAAAAATTACTCTACACTAAGAAAATAATGTACTTAATTTTTACTGTTCAAACACTATTTCAGAGATATTAACCTCTAACAACAAATAATCCTGGAAAACATAATAAATTTTCCTGTTTAAAATACAAAATGTACTGTTTAGACTCTTTCCTTTACTGTTTTTTCCAGGATTATTTGTTGTTAGAGGTTAATATCTCTGAAATAGTGTTTAAACAGTAAAAATTAAGTACATTATTTTCTTAGTGTACTCTATGAAAATAAACTAACGGATACTCTTGAGGTTCTTAAAGTAAGCAAAAGAAAATAGATTACATTTTTCTTATAGTTGTAGGAATAAAGCTGAAAACATGCTTGATGTGTCCTCGTTGCTGTAAACTATAGTAATTATTCCAAAAAATGTCCCTCAGTGTCAAATTTAGAATTAAATAATAAAAATGTATTGGTCAAAATTAAGTAAAAATAAACTTTTCCAGGTTTACCCAGTTACGAATAGTGTCTGATTTTAAGCAAGATTGATTGCAAGTCTTCGGAGCACAATGCTAGGGTACTCATATACCAGATTAGGGAATCGGGTTTAATTTTTGGTGTGAAATTTTTTTAGAGTTAAAAAGAATTTAAATCGGTTTAAATATGATAAAAAATATTATTAAGTAGCTGCACCCTATGGCATTGTTATGAAATCCTTATGACATCTCTATGAAATTCCTACTAGGGCATCCTATGACATCGCTTCTAGGGCGGGGGGTAGCTCTGACATATATAAAAACTCTTTTAAAAAGCAAAGTGTATGTATCGCAAAACTATAAGTACTTCGGAGGGCTAAAGCTATATTTCATCACAATTTGAATGAAATCGATTCGGTAGATTTTACGTGATTGACATACAAAAAAAACAAACATACATATTTTCAATTGTATATATTATAGTAAGAATAAGGATAATGTAAACTTTGCATTTAAGTTATTGTATTTTATTAAATAAAAAATAATTACGAGCTCGCCTCACTAGGCATATGCAGGGCCCATTTAGGTAGAATGTAACACACTTAAACTAATTTCCAACATTTCATGTAAAAATCAATAGATTATAACTTGCAAATCACTGTAATTTTACATATAACTTTAATTCACAACTTAGAATCAATTTTATAATCATAAAATAATCATATAAAATATCATATTTATCGAAATATAATGTTAAATCATAACAAATGTACGTAAATGTGAGGACAGCCCTCATCACAAAACCAAACTCGCAACAACAATTTACTCTGGCAACATAATAAATAAATTTGAACTGATTTTTTGATTTTCAGAGTAAGTAAATAATTTATGTTTTTAATGCTTTCAAAGTGAATAATTTTAATTTATTTAATAGTTTGAAATTTTATATCATTTGAATACACTACTCTTGCTGCAGTATTTTGAATTTTTGTTTTGTTATTTTTTTTGTTCTAACTTTACTACGTTTCACAGTAAAATTTGTTTTTTTTCTCTCTCTCTCTTTAACGTCCCAGAACTGGTATTACTTATAGTAAATATTCATATAAAATATGTCTCTCAGTATGTTACTAAGAAGATTCATTAGAAAAGGCTCACATAAAATAAAATTAAGTAAAAAGTGTTGCAGTATTAGAAAATACGACTGAAAGTTTAAAAGTGTAATTATTAGACTAAATTGTAAAATGTATTTAAATTTAATTAGTAATCATTTATGATATTATGTTTTGTTTTAAATTTCTACACGTATAGTTTCAAAACTGCTGGGAAGTAAACTTATACTAAAGAAATAATATTTATTTCAATAATGTTTATTTAAAAAAATGCTAAAGATATATTATTATTATAAATTATAATTTTTATACAGTTTATGACATTTACTCTGAAGAATTATTAAATTACAGAGGAACTTGTACAACATTTTATTTCAAGATAAACAATTTGATTTATGTAGACGTATTTTATGAGTACAAATATTTTTGTGATCATATTAAATTTAATGAATTTATATTTTGTGTGCAATTGAAATTAAAAAAAATTTCTTCTTGTCATAAAATTTATAATTTAGTATCATAATACATACATCCGATTAAATAATATTACTATATATGAAATTATAATATAGAAAGTTTCGAATAAAGTATTAATAATGTTTAATCATTTTGTACCACGTTTTGACGTACTACACATTATGTATTCTGTTAATTTCCATATTGATTTGCTATATTATATTAATGAATATTTATTATCAATTTAAATAACTTTGATATACATAATGTATTCTTTTTTTCAATACAATATTTTTACATTCATTAAAATACATTTTAAATGCGAATAACAGTGATATTAATATATAATTAAATTAAATAAAACATTGTACACAATTATACAACTGAAATATAAATTTGATCCAAATATAAATCATTTAAATTATTATATTTAGTAATAAAATGGATATATTTCGTTATAAATGTTCATTTAAATAATTAAATTATCCTACTTATGGCGATGATTATAAAGATTTCATAATTATTTCTAACAGGTAAAATGTTTCTATCACTGATGTAAATAGAGAATCAATCATTAACTTTTTCCTTCGCTTTTAATACAATTATGATCGTCTGACTCTTGATTATTAATAAATCGATGTTCTTTTACGTATTTACTATTTTTTATGCTCCGCTCATGTAATTATGTGCATTGGAATGTCAAAGAATTTCATTTCATCGGAAATTGATATTTTCGCACAGAAAGCATTCCTTATATAACATAATTAATGACATTTAAAACATTTTCTTTCTTATATTGTTAACAATTTATGACCTTTGTAAATTTAAAATATAATTAATTATAAATCACATTTTTTGACATTTTTATTGAAATTAAAACACAGGATGTATTTATTTTATAACTACTTTAGAACACTGTGTATATTAACGAGTGACTACAATCATCAGCTAATTGAAATTATGTATTGTACGAATTTTAATTTTTGTTCGCTCGATTGAAATAATTGAATTATTAACGCGAGAGTACATTTGAAGAAATAACCTATCGAAGCTTTCAATTGCTTCTAATTTAATATATCTTTGTACATTTAATAATTTTCACTACTATTATGAAAATAAATAATTATTTAAATATATTATAAGCTTATTTACATTATAAAAGATGAAATTTGGATAGCAACAATCGTTCTAAACTGATCAAAGTGCAAGAAAAAATTATTTGAAATACAAAACTGTTATAAATAACGAACAAATCGAAGAAAGCAAATGAAACAAATTGGTTTCTTAAAAATAAAAATTTAAATTTGTCTCTATTAACAAGCACGATTATTGGCGTTAGTTGAGCTCTTTAGGGATCATTTAAGCACCATTGAACCAAAAGCAGCACTGCTTTGATTCAAAGGCATTGCTGTTACGTCGCTAATGTAGCCGCTTCAGTAACTCTAACATAATTGAATTGGCTAAGCTATTACTACCATGAGCGTCGTATATCGCACTTATTCGCATAGTGTACAATTTTTATTTTTTAATGAAATAGAGAGAGAACAAAATGATGCTAACTTTTACAACCACTTTGCGCTAGCAATACTAAACAACATTCAATATTCGTTCTCAAAGAACTTTTTAATTTCAATGAAAGAACAATTAAGAAACCACTAGTCGAATGCGTATTTATAATCAACCATTTCATATTATAATTTTGTCTGCTTTAGCGTACCGTTGTTCATTTAGTTCAAACATATTTAAATATATTTAATCATCATAAATATTAATATTTGAGCATGCAAGCGATTCTGTCTGTTATTTCATTTTTCGTATTCTACTTAATAAAAATTAATGCCAGATTGAATATTCAGGCTTTATGACTTAGATATTAATGAATTTGAAATTCACTTTATGTGCTTGTCCAAAAAAGTTGTATAAAATAACTTATCGTATTTTTCAGCGTAAGTAATAAGGCCAATAAATATTAGTATCATAATGAATTCTATTTATGTATTCAATGTGGTAGTTCTTGTAATAATTTATGATTTTAGACATGGTTTAAAAAAAACCCACTTTCTTAAGCAACTCAATTGAATTGGTCTTAAAATTAAACAGTGTCTTGAATTTAGTAAATGATTTTATATAGTTTTGCACTACTTGATTAATTAATTTTCATTAGGTAAAACTTTATTTATGCTAATTGAGAGCGATTGAATGTTAAAATATTGTAGAAATAATCTACTTTCAACTATTTGCGAAACAATATTAATAAACTAAACATAATTTATATAAAAAATTTTTATTTGTTTTAAAATACAATCTAATTAATCTAAAATATATCTGCTACTTAGAAGAACAAATAAAACTATTAATTTCTGTTTAAATAAAATGAATTAATTTGAAGTAAAAACTGATATCTTTAATATAAGATTTACTTTTCATATGAAATTTGTTAAAATCTGAAATCTATTGAAAAATTGAAAATTGTATACCAATTATTCTTTACTCTTTAAGGGATATTTATTTAATTGTTAATAATAAAGAGGATAAATACAATGTTGTTCCTCTATCAATTTTTATATGTTAATTTTTCTCCCAAATAAAAATTCTTGTATGTTGACGTTTCGAAATAATTTGAAATAATAATTAATA